>MU711849.1:61869-72915 GCA_026770625.1 Nicotiana glauca | reverse complement strand
TTTCCTTTACTTGCGTATCTCTTCTTTAATCACAAAAACTATTTCCTTCCAAATTTCAGCACTTCTAAATCCTTTCACATTCTTATTTGTAACCGTTTCACATGTTTGCAATGCTTGTTTGTTTATTTGTTTTCTTGCATTTAAAGTCACAATTGTAGCATGGTTGGGAACCACACTAGTGGATCTTGAGGGGTGCCTAACACCTTCCCCTCGAGATAATTTCAAGCCCTTACCCGAACTCTGGTTTTTTATCTTTATTTCTTTTAAAGTGTCCTAATGCACTATAATCATTAGGTGCAACTCTCCAAACTCTCAAAACCCAATTCCCAAAGTAGGAAAAGAGTTGTCCTCCCAAATGTCGTGAACCCGATTTCGCTCTTTAGGAAAAAGGGGACGTCGACGGACGAAGGTGAGAAAAATGAAATTGGCCAAAGAGAATGAAGCCTTATGAGCCCAAATCCAAAAGAAGAAGATAGCGGCCGAAAGTCCTGTCAGGAGTGCCAAAGATGCAAAGCTTATAGAAAACCTAAGGCAAAAAGTGAATGACATCAGTTTTGACCTCAACAAAGCGGAAAGAGAATTAGCCGAGGTTCGAAAACAATTGGCTAGAAATGCGGAAGAGCAAGCTTACATGGTTAAACAGTTGAAAGAAGAATACGATAATGAGGTCACAGGATTAAGGGCAAAGGTCATCGCCACAGAGAATAAAATGATCAAACAGGCAAAGGAATTCAAGGTTGAAAGAGAGCATTGCTACACGGCATTGGCACAACTAGAAATGGACTTGCAACAACTCCAGGGACAAAATCAACAGACTTTGGAGGCCAGAGCTCAACAGATTGGGCGGTTGCTTCAGGAAAATGGCATAATCAGAGAGAGAATCCTGTCTATTGCTCACTACATTACCAAGAAATGCCAAATGTATGAAAACATGACTCATACTACCTTCTTTGCATCGGTGATGATATTTGTGAAGCAGATAATGAAGGACCCGAACAGACTTCAAGGGGAACTTGCATATAGGCCCTTGCGAGACCGAACGATGTCCCGCGGGCACCAGGTGCTTTAAGGTATTCATGATTGTCATTTGAGACTGTATTTGCTTTTACTAGAGTCTGTCAGTTGTCTGAGCTGTATTTTCTTTTCAAGTCAGTCTATATTTTCGTTTTGAAGTATCATAGTTGATGGTGGAGTTTGTAGCTCTTCTTGTGATTTAGAGTCTGTTGGTTGTCTTAATGCGCCAGTCTTGAGTCCTTGTAATTGAAGTATTTGCTATCTGTAAAATCGAAAATTCCAAAAAAAAATTATTGCTTCTATCTTTGCATTTATTTTCACGAACTATGCTTGGTCTGATTCAAGCGGGATCATGATACGTAGGCAATCTACATAGGATTCGACCGTAATCCTAAGAGAAAAAAAATAGAAGTACAAGGGAAATAAATGAAGGGAAAACAATTAGAAAGAAGAAACACAAAGGAAGAGAAAAAACCCATGGCTAAAAGGAAAAGCAGAAAATGAAAAAGAGGGAAAAGAAAATGAGAGAAAACAAAACAAAAAAAAAGAGAAAAGCCGGGATGACGCATGCAACCGAAGCAAACATGTAGATGTTCATTTAACTGTATAGGTGCATCACGCTCCAATGTGCAGTTACCTATCTGTTAGTTGTTTCACACTAACAGTTGTTGCTGTGATCCCAGCTGATTTTTAGAAACGGTGGTTGGTTTGTGGTAAGCTGGCCTCACATCGATATTTCACCAGATCAAAAGGAAATACAGAGATGTCATCTAAAATGACGCTGCCTGCAATCCCTATACCTGAAGACAGCCCAATCTCTGGGATCCAGGCCTCTGAATCCTATACAGCTGAAGAAAATCGGATACTGCGCTTGCGATTGATAGAAATGTGGGATTCTTGGAACAATGGAAAGGAACCTCCAAGCACTATCCCCGGATTCCCGGAGTTATTCCCTAGATCTGGAGGTGCTACCACTGTCCCTATCAGCCGCCCAAATATTCCTCTAGGGCAACCTACTATGACTGCTAACTTCTTCGGAACACCTTCTGAGGCTCACCCCCAGGTGTTCCCATCTGGAATTGCTCCCAATATCTTCACAGCTCCACCATCTTCCGCAACAACCCAACCATCACTACCAAAGCATGTTTTTGCCCCTTGGTCTTCACATTCATGAATCCCGTCTTTCAGGCTGATCCTCCTTATTATCCTCAGTACTCTTACTCTCAGCCACCATATGAGCTTACGCCGGGGCAAGATAAAACCCCCAAAGCCCCAGAGCATGATGAGATGTCAAAGAGAATGAAAAGCCTCGAGCAAAGCTTGAAAAATATGCAAGGCTTGAGCAGGCAGAAGAGCGTTTCCTATACAGACTTGTGCATGTTCCCGCATGTACACTTGCCATCAGGATTCAAAATGCCAAAATTTGAAAAGTATGATGGGTACGCGACCCCATTGCTCACTGAAAAAGTATTGCAATCAGTTGCGGGGTGCCGGCGACAAAGAAGAATTGTTGATGCCATATTTCGGGGAAAGCTTGATTGGTATCGCTTCAGAGTGGTATATGGATCGGGATGTCTCGCGTTGGCATATTTGGGATGATCTGGCCCGAGATTTTGTTCGACAATTTCAGTACAATATAGATATTGCGCCAGATAGGAACTCCTTGGCAAATCTAAAGAAAAAGCCCTCAGAGAGTTTCCGCGAATATGAAATTAAGTGGCGCGAACAGGCGTCCAGAGTGAAGCCTCCAATGGATGAGGTAGAGATGGTCATTGTTTTCCTGCAGGCCCAGGAAGCAGATTATTTTCAAAATATGATGTCCGCCATGGTTAAGCCTTTTGCCGAGGCAATAAAGATCGTAGAAATGGTAGAAAATCGGCTAAAAACGGGCAGAATCTTGAGCCAGTCGGCCATAAGAGCAACCTCCCAAGCAATCCAAGGCTGTCACGCCCCAACCTCGGGAGGCGTGACCAGCGCTCAATCAAGTGAACTCGACTGAGCAAGCCTTACCGAACGCTTTCTACCCCAACTCATAATGAATGCGGAACTCGTGCCTTTGTTTAATTTGAACGATAATACACGGGGTATACCACATTACTAGTTCATTTCATATCGTGATATTTTACCGTTCATAAGTTAGCTTCATGGATTCTATTAGAGTCACGGCTTAAGGAGATCACAAGTTAGGATTACAACATATACACAGAGGGGACTCCCCAAAACCCGTACACAACCCACACTAGTGTCTTTGGAGCCTCTAAAGATACAACACATAAGCATGACTATGCCAGCAACAAGGCCCCGGCTATACCTCAAAATGAAAGAAAACTGTAATTACAAAAGATACACCATGTAGCCCCATGGAAGAATAAGGGGCTCACCGAGACTTCAAGTAGATGAACGCTCCGCTACACACGGTCTACACTGTCCGCTATGGGGCCACCTACAATCATGACACGAATGTAGCGCCCCCGGCAAAAGGGGCGTCGGTACATTTGAATTGTACTGTTATGTATAACTAAAGACCATTTTACTAGAAAGAACTATAAAATAGATACAAGCAATTAATACGGCAAATCAAAGAAACAATTCATATAATTCTTCATACAATTTACACAACACCGATTAAGGCAATTCTGTCACCTGTTCACCACTATTCTCATCACCACCGCCATCTCGAGCGGAGTCCGGTCACGACCCGACCGGCTAGGTCACCTCATGGGAGGCATTACTTTCAATCAATATCTCGTTTCTCTTATACGGGATTCAATATCAGCACATTTCCACCATGTGTGCGGCATGGTGTACGATCACGACCCGATCGGCTAGGTCACCTCATTGGAGGCATTACTCGATTCGCATTTGTCAACACCTTCAAATCCTTATTCCATACATATCATAACAATTTCTGGGCACGCATGGCCACCATCATCACATCATTGCCCCTTTTCAATACTAGTTTATATGTTGTGATCATAGACACGTATATCAAGGATATTTCAAGTTGCAATCACAAATAGTGTGCACATAGCTAGCATGAATAATTCTTTGTTTCAGTTTCGGCTTATAGCCCAAGTATTTCAACAAATAATTGTACTTTTCATCATTCTCTAATTATCAAGATTGGCACGTTGTTCACATTGAGGTACATCCTTCACGAATATGTATAGATATAAGTAAATCAATTAATTTCACAATAACAATCAATATACTAGCCAATTCAACTCTTACCACATGTTCGTAAGCACCAACGGAGCTCGATTTCTAATAGAAGGGGGTTTTAGCCATACATACCTCAATAAGGTTATTCCTTACACTTTTCAAATTTTCGGGAACTCTTAGAGCTTCAATCTCTTGGGATGAAGATTCAGGAGCCATTCCTTGATTTTCTTCAATGATTTAGCCCAATATTATAGAATAATTTGATGAGAGACTTTCCCTCTCTAAGGAACCTCTTACTCTCTCTAGAATTGCTCAGATGAATGCTCAAAATGAGCTAATACACCGGTTATATCGATAGGGAAGTCGGGTTAAAAATTAGAAAATTGGAGCCTCAAGTCAACTATGCGGTCGCATCTGCGACCACTGAATTAACATGCGGTCCGCATAATGGACCGCAGAATGCTCCCCCAAAAACTAAACATTCTGACTCGGTCTGCGGTAATAATGCGGTCCGCATTCGTGTTCTGCGGTGGCAAAGTGCACCGCAGAACTGACCTTCGCAAATTCAAAGGAAAATATGCGATGACTTATGCGGTCCGCATTTTGATTATGCGACCGCATTTCCGACTTCAATTTTAACCAACATTCTGCCTCACTCTGCGGCAGTTTTGCGGTCCGTATTTCAATTATGTGACCGCATTCTAGACCGCATTTCTGACTTCAATTTCATCCAACATTCTGCCTCACTCTGCGGCAGGTATGCGGTCCGCATTTCAGTTATGCGATCGCATTCTGGACCGCATTTCTTGCATTTTTCTGGAAACTTATTCTTGACTTTTTAATACATTATTCAATCCAAAAAGGTCCGCGCCACGGCGAGCTTGCACGCCGCGAAGCATATTTACTAATTTCTAACATACGATCCTAACTTGGCACGACGGGATCTGGGTTTTTGAGTCAGAATTTCACGGGACCTTACAAAGGCGGGTCTGGAGGAATGGCCAAAGGCAAGAAGAAAGAAGAAAAAGTGATGGCAACATCGGGAGGATGAAGATACCGGGCTCCTAGACCGGTGTTCTCTGAACGAACCCCTCAGCACTACTACCCTCACACGGACATGACTTATGCTCCCCCACCTTATGCGGTAATGAATGCTCAACCTTTCGGCCGATCGCAACCACAAGCTAATCGAAACCCACCTCCATTCTAAAGAAACCAGCCTCCTTACCAAAACTAATATAATCCCCGACCACCACAAAATAATTTCCGCCCTCGGGAACCACCTAGACGACCAAATTATACACCAATTGGTGAAACTTACTACAGTTTATTTCCAAAGCTCGTCCAAATGAACCTATTACAGCCTATCCCCCAAAACAAGCCGAACCCGAAATCTCCAGCCTATTAATAGGGTATCCATTGTGCCTATCATTCAGGAGCTGAAGGGCATAGTACTGACAACTGCTGGACATTGAAAAAAGCTGTAGAAGATTTTATCGAACAAGGGAAAACAGTGTTGAGGGATGAAGAGGCCCCGAATATTACCAACAACCCTTTGCCCGCTCACAACATTAGGCCGGTAATCGGTATGATATGTGAAGACCAGGAATTTGATCCGGCCCTGAAAGCCATAATTGCTATTATCGATGCCGAAAGGAAGCCTAGGGCAGCCCCGAAGCAGGAAAAGGGGGAAAAGAAGAATAAAGCTGTCAAGATTGAGCCTGAAAGGAAAACTAAGACAAAAGAAGAGCCACTACCTCCTAAATATGAGGTTCTGTACGTTCCACGAGGTCGCCAAGAGAAGCCATTAGTTGTGATCACTCCAAGGAAGTTTGAAACAAAGAAGGGGACACATATGTATGTGCCAAAAGGGGCCTATGTGGTACGGGGGACAATTAAGCCATCTCGGCTGAACGAACCAGTGGTTATTGGACGCGCACCACAGAAGCCAATGACCAAACCCTCTGTAGAGCCGTGGAACTACCAACAAACCGTGGTTACATATAAAGGCAAGGAAATTTCAGGGGAACTCCCAGGAATAATCCCTGTTGAAAAATATTCAAATGTACATGAAGTCAACAGCGCCACAAGAAAGCGCTTTCCATCTAAGAAGCCGGTAAGCGCCGAAGAAGCAAAGGCCTTCTTTCAGAAGATGAAAATGCCCGATTACGAAACCGTGGAGCAATTGAGAAGGTGTCCTGAGCAAGTGTCACTATTGTCATTGGTGACCAAATCCGCCGAACACCAGAAGATCCTTATGAAAACCTTGAACGAGGCATATGTGCTAATTAAAACATCAGTTGAACAACTTGAAAGAATGGCGGAAAGATTTTTCGCCGTCAATCAACTCTCTTTCAGCAAAAATGATTTTCCCCAAGAAGGAGCCACTCACAATAAAGCCTTGCACCTGACTGTCAAATGTGAGGGTTACTACGTTAAACGGATCATGGTGGATGGAGGCTCGGGGGTTGACATCTGCCCAGTATCCACGTTGCAAAGAATGGAAATTGGGACAGGGAGGATTCGTCCCAACAATGTTTGTGTGAGAGCTTTTGATGTCATCAAGAGGGATACCATCGGTGAAATTAATTTAATATTGAACATAGACACAGTGGATTTCGAGGTAACTTTCCAAGTGTTGGACATGGATACGTCGTACAATTTTCTTTTGGGAAGGCCTTGGATCCATGCTGCAGGAGCTGTGCCTCTACCCTCCATCAGATGGTAAAATTTGAGTATGAAGATCAGGAGATTGTGGTCCACGGGGAAGATGAGTAGTCCATCTATCGTGAACCATCTATCCCATTGCTTAGAGGCGAGGGAAGGAAGTGAGCACATTGTCTATCACGCCTTTGAAGTTGTGGTAGCTGACCAATACGAGGAGGGAAGTCTGTGCCCCCAGCCTTTCTTGTCTAATGCTTCAATCATGGTGGCCAAAGAAATGATTAGACACGGTTTCAAGCCAGGAAAAGGGTTGGTAAAAGCTTTGCAAGGAATAGCCAAGCCGGTAGCTCTACCCACAGCGGAAAAGTATTTCGGTATAGGCTTCCACCCTACCCCAGAGGACGAAACATGGGCTGAGGAAAGGAAGAAAGAAGGGTGGGTTTTGCCACACCCATTGCCACATCTGTATGAGACCTTTGTCACACCTAAGTATGGTGAAGAAGAAGACGATAAGGTCTTCACAGCTGAGGAAATAGAAGATATCTGCGGAGCTATGACGAAAATACTTTATGAAACCCACATGGTCGAGCCAGGGGAAGGGACTAGCACCGCTGAGGTTCTTTACATGGGACCAGATGCTAAACTTCAAAATTAGAAGGCCACGCCATTCCCGATCAGGCGGGAGTCCCGGTAGATTAGCCCTGTCACCTTTTCTGCATCTCGAGTTATTTCAGGGTGTAACTCTGATGTTTCTTTTAGTTTCTTATTTTTGAACTCATGAAAGTAAACCCTGTTATCTTTCCAAATTCCAAGAAATAAAATCAATATTTCATCATTCATTTTCTCTTTATTCTTTTTGATTTTTGTTATTTTTCCTTTTTCATTTTTCTTTTTAGTTATAATAATGCGGCTTTAAATAACATGACATGCTTGCGGACTTCATGCCCAGACTCAAACATGCTGTCTAACTGTGAAATAATGAATCCAGAACCGAAATATGACGAAGAAGAGGCTTTTAGGGAAATCAATCAAGAATTGGAACAATTTGAGGACAAACCTAAGCCAAATCTGAATGACACTGAACCGGTTAATTTGGGAACTGCCGAAGAAATAAGGAAAACCAAAATAGACAGCATGTTTGACAAATCTGAATGACACTGAACCGGTTAATTTGGGAACTGCCAAAGAAATAAGGGAAACCAAAATAAGCATTCACACAGATTATAAAACTCGAAATACAATAATCCAACTCCTATTTGAGTTTAAATATGTGTTTGCTTGGTCATATGACGACATGCCAGGATTGAGTGTGGATCTAGTGGTGCACAAATTGCCAATTTACCCCGATTGTCCTCCAGTGCAACAAAAGCAAAGAAATTTTAAAACGGATATCAGTGATAAGATCAAAGAAGAAATCACAAAACAGCTGAAAGCAGGGGTAATCCGAGTGGCCTGATATACTACATGGTTAGCCAATGTGGTTCTTGTGCCAAAGAAAGATGGGAAGACCCGGTGTGTGTGGACTATCGAGACTTGAATAGGGCAAGTCCCAAAGACAATTTCCATTTGCCTAACATCCACATCCTTGTTCATAACTGCGCCAAACATGAAATACAGTCCTTCGTAGATTGTTACGCATGATATCACCAGCTGTTGATGGATGAAGAAGATGCCGAGAAGACAGCTTTCATTATACCCTAGGGTGCCTACTTTTATCGGGTTATGCCATTTAGGTTAAAGAATGCCTGTGCAACTTATATTAGAGCAATGACTGCCATTTTTCATGACATGATACATCAAGAGATAGAGGTGTATGTGGATAATGTAATCATCAAGTCCCGAACTCAGAGTGACCGCGTTCGAGATTTGAGAAAGTTCTTTGAACGGCTGCGCAATTATGATTTTAAGCTGAATCCGGCCAAATGTGCCTTCGGAGTCCCATCAGGCAAGCTCCTGGGTTTCATAGTCAGTAGGAGAGGTTTTGAGTTAGATCCAACGAAGATAAAAGCCATTCGAGATCTGCCTCCTCCGGGAACTAAGAAAGACGTGATGAGTTTATTGGGCAGGTTAAACTATATTAGTCGGTTCATTGCTCAATTGACTTCTACCTGTGAGCCCATATTCAAACTGTTGAAGAAAGAAACAGCAATCAAAAGGACAACTGAATGTCAAGAGGCCTTCGACAAGATCAAGGAATATCTATCAAATCCTCCGGTGTTGGTCCCACCTGAGTCAGTCGACCTCTCTTCTTGTATCTGGCTGTGTTGCAAAATTCTTTTGGCTGTGTCCTGGGCAACACGATATAACTGGCAAGAAAGAGCAGGCGATTTACTATCAGAGTAAGAAGTTTACTAGCTACGAGGCCAAATATACTTTGTTGGAAAGAACATGCTGTGCTCTGACGTGGGTCTCTCAGAAGTTGAGACACAATCTTCAAGCCCACACTACCTACCTCATAACCAGGATGGATCCTTTGAAATACATATTCCATAAATCAATGCCCACTGGGAGACTGGAAAAATGGCAAATCCTGCTCACTGAATTTGACATGGTCTATGTCACTCGCACGGCAATGAAAGCCCAGGCGTTGGCGGATCATTTAGCGGAAAACACGATTGACGAGGAATACCAACCGTTGAGCACATACTTCCCAGATGAAGAAGTTAATTCAGTAGAAGCTATCTCTGAAGACACTCGTGCTTGGAAAATATTCTTTAACGGAGCGGTAAACGCAAGAGGTGTAGGCATTGGGGAAATCTTGATATCACCCAATGGTCAGCACTATCCAGCTACATCTAGGCTCTGATTCTTCTGCACAAACAATACAACCGAGTATGAAGCTTGCATCATGGGCATGAATATGGCCATTGACCAAGATGTTGAAGATTTATTTATCATGGGGGACTCCGATTTGATTATCCAGCAAGAACAGGGAGAGTGGGAGACTCGAGATGTTAAGCTCATTCCATATCGGCAACATGTGTAAGATCTCACCAAACTCTTCAAGTCAATAGAGTTTAGGTACATCCCTCGATGTCACAATGAACTAGCTAATGCACTCGCCACTTTAGCTTCAATGCTGCCTTACCCAGGTAATGCCCATATTGATCCCCTGGAAATTCAAATCAAAGAAAGGCACGGTTATTGTAATGCGATCGAGGTGGAATCTAGCACTCAGCCATGGTATCATGATATCAAGAGGTTTTTGAAAACACAAGAGTACCCCGAGCAAGCCACTGGAGAACAGAAGAGAACCATTAGACGGCATGCGAATGGTTTCTTCTTAAGCGGTGATGTTTTGTATAAGAGGACCCCGGACCTCAACTTGCTAAGATGTGTTGATGCCGAGGAAGACGGAAGAATTATGCATGAAGTTCACGCAGGGGTGTGCGGACCTCATATGAATGGTTATGTGTTTGCAAAGAAAATTCTACGAGCGGGGTACTACTAGATAACCATGGAAAAGGATTGCTTCAGTTTTGTCCAGAAATGCCGTCAATGCTAGGTGCACGGTGATTTGATTCATGCATCTCTAACAGAGCTGCATCCGATGTCAGCACCTTGGCCGTTTGTTGCCTGGGGTATGGATGTCAATGGGCCGATCGAGCCGAAAGCTTCAAATGGGCATATATTCATATTGGTTGCAATCGATTACTTCACAAAATAGGTTGAGGCCATCACTCTCAAGTCGGTCACCAAGAAAGTTGTGTTAGACTTTGTGCACTCCAATTGTGACGACCCGGTCCATCTTAACGTGAGTTACTTACCTGTTTCCCCCCTTATTGTGTTTTATCATGTTCTATATCAGTATTAGAGTCTATTGGGTGAATTTGGGTCGATTCTAGTTGAAAATAAGGCATATAGCCTCTTAGAATGGAGTTTGTTTCAGAAAAGTCAACCTGAAGTTGACTATGTGGTTAGAGGGCTCGAATGTGGATTCCGGTGGTTCGGTTAGCTTCGGAAGGTGATTTATGACTTAGGGGAGCGATCGGAATTGAATTTGGAAGTCCGGTGTAGAAATAGGCTCGAATTGGCGAAATTGGAATTTTGGCGGAATTAGGTTGATAGGTGAGATTTTGATCTGGAAGTCGGAATGGAATTCCGAGAGTTGCAGTAGCTCGGTTAGGGTATTTTGGATATGCGTGCAAAGTTTCAGGTCATTCGGAGGTATTTAGGTCGGGTTTTTGATCGAATATGCAATTCGGA
>MU711849.1:38608-51121 GCA_026770625.1 Nicotiana glauca | reverse complement strand
AGTGTTCTTACAGGTTTTCTTACTTTCAGTTATTATTTATTGCTATTACTCACTGAGTTGGAGTACTCACTCTACTCCCTGCACCTTGTGTGCAGATACAGGGATCCAGAAGGGTAATTGATATATATTGCTGCTGTTTCAGCTTACTGCGGAGTTATCGAGGTAGCTGCCGGCGTCCGCAGGACCCGGTCTCTCCTTTCCGTTACCTCTTGTACTTCTGCTTTAGACTTGGTTGTATAGGATATTATTCAGATGTTTAGAGGCTCATACTTATGACACCAGATCTTGTTGGGCTGTTATTTCAGTTGTTTTGATTTCCGCACTCATATCATTATTATGAAATCAGGATATTTCACCTAAATTGGAAAAATTCTGAAATAATAATTGGATTTGTTAACGGGTAATGGTCGGGCTTGCCTAGCAATGTGTTAGGCTCCATCACAACCGGGGTTTGGGTCGTGACACCAATCTTATTTTCCACTTTGGCATTCCTGCAACTATCATTACCGACAATGCTGCAAACTTGAATAGTCGTCGGATGGGAGAGGTATGTGAACAATTCAAGATAACATGTAGAAACTCTAGTCCTTATCGGCCAAAAGCCAATGGTGCCGTTGAAGCAGCGAATAAGAACATCAAGAAGATTTTGAGAGAGATGATTCAAAGCTCCAGGCAATGGCATGAAAAGCGGCCTTTTGCATTACTCGGGTATTGCACCACAGTGCGTACATCAATCGGAGTGACTCCGTACTTGTTGGTTTACGGAACTGAAGCAGTCATACCTGTAGATGTAGAAATCCCTTCGCTTCGCATAATTGTTGAAATAGAAATTGAGGACAGTGAGTGGGTTAAAACCCGGCTAGAGCAGTTGTCATTAATTGATGAAAAACGGATGGCCGCAGTTTGCCACGTGCAGTTGTACCAACAAAGAATGGCCCACGCCTATAACAAGAAAGTACATCCCAGGAACTTTGAAGTGGGACAGCTCGTGCTTAGGTGCATTCACCCTCATCACCAGGAAGCAAAAGGAAAGTTCGCACCTAATTGGAAAGGTCCATACATAATTCGGAAGATATTGCCAATAGGAGCACTGTATCTGGGAGACGTCGAAGGAAATGATCCTGAAACAGCAGTCAATGTAGATGCAGTCAAAAGGTATTATGCTTAGGTCTCCTGTTTTGATGGCTTTTGTGTAATTGAGATGATGAAGGATTTCCTTATCGCTACCCCAAACACTATCAACCCTTCGTAAACCCTTTTGAGCCGGTTCCGTTTCTTTGATTACCCTCTTTGGAACCCATAGTACCAGCAAAAAAAATGAGCAAAAGAAAGAGAAAAGAAAAAAGAAAATAAAAACAAAAATTATTCCTTGAACTACGTTTGACTTGATTCCGAAAGGATACGTAGACAGCCTCTCGGTGAGGTTCAGTCACACCAAAACAAAAATCCCAATTCCCCCAAAAAAGATGAAACTGGGGCAGATGATATAATGGTTCGGCCATGAATCCGCCGAAATGGTTCCAGAGTTGCAGTTCTGCCCAAAATCCTTTTTAACCCAAAGACCTCATCCAAGTCCTTCCGATCAATTGGCAAAGGCAGGGAAGTGGAAAACGTCATTGTTGGAATCTAACACAATGCAAATCGAGAGAAATAAAATGAGAGAGTTTTTTCGGTGAAAATCTTCGGGCACCATAAGGCGATGGTAAGTAGAGAAACTGAAAATGAGAGAGTCCACTTAGTGAAAACTCACAAAGAGCACTATCGGGCGACAGTGAGAAGAGAAATGATAGAGGCCGATTTGTGAAAACCCGCAAAGGGCACTATCGGCCGAAAAGAAGACATCTCATCACTAAAAAAGTCCTGGCAAGGTTCCGTGGTTTTTCAAATACGGATCAATGGGTTCATGAGAAGCTGGAAAGTTTGTGTGGGTTGGGCGTCCAGTCCAAAAAGCATGTCATGTTCATTTGAAGCCAGCATGCACCCCCAGATAAGTCCTTTTTTTCCCGGAAAGGGACGCTTCTCTTTAAACTCATATACTTGCCATTTTGTATATTTTTTACTTGAATCCCTTTCGGCTTAACTCTGATTCCATGACTATTACAAAGAAAAGGTGGCAGGACTGGTTTCATAGGGCTCCGCCTGACAAAAATCAGAGAAAATACCCAGCCTCAGTCCAATCCCGGTTGACCATAGTGGTTGATGGTTTCAAAGTAAGGACATTTGAAAAGAAAGAAAGTCAAAGGCAAAGGTCCCAAGGGCAGAATAAAGTGAAAGGGCCAGAGCCCACGCGGGCGAGTCATAATGAAATCCTGAGAGTTGAATCCTGTCGGTTTAAAAAGCAATTCACCCTCAAAGCCAGTAGGCAGCAAAGTTCTCAACGGAAATGGGGTTGGGATCAAGCAATTGGGATGATCAAGGCCACAAAATCAACCACCGTTTCAAACTAACAAATTGTTCTTTGTTGAAAACAGGTCTTATTCAGAGCAACCGTGCAAGAAGCAGGTGCAACCCAAAAAGAAATGAAATGCGGAAGCATTGAAATAACTTTGCAGCAGGAAAACGACCAAAAAGGAAGTTTCCCCAAAATTATTTCATGCGGTTTGCTAAATAAAAAGGTAAATATAAAAAAAAAAAAACCAAAAGACAAACAAATCATTGTAGCATGGAGCCTTTTATCTCCAAATCCCGGCCAAAAAATCGAGGATCTCCCGGCCAAAAAACCGAGGAGCTTTTTCTTTCCAAATCCCGGCCAAAAAATCGAGGATCTCCCGGCCAAAAAACCGAGGAGCTTTTTCTTTCCAAATCCTGGCCAAAAAACCGATGAGCTTTTTCTTTCCAAATCCCGGCCAAAAATTCGAGGATCTCCCTGTCAAAAACCAAGGAGCTTTTTTCTTTCCAAATCCCGACAAAAAAACCGAGGAGCCTTTTCTTGCCAAATCCCGACCAAAAACCAAGGAGCTTTTTCTTTCCAAATCCTGGCCGAAAAATCGAGGATCTCCCGGCCAAAAAATCGAGGAGATTTTTCTTTTCAAATCCTGGCCAAAAAACCGAGGATCTCCCGGCCAAAAAACCGAGGAGCTTTTTCTTTCCAAATCCTGGCCAAAAAATCGAGGATTTCCCGGCCAAAAATCGAGGAGCTTTTTCTTTCCAAATCCTGGCCAAAGAACCAAGGATCTTTTTCTTTCTAAATCCTGGCCAAAAACCGAGGATATGTCGGCCAAAAAACCGAGGATCTCCCTACACAATCTTGATTTGATCACTTAGATATGTGTCACAACTAACTCACAAAACTTTCCTAGTGATAAACTGGGGCAGAAAATTTTGTTCGTTTGTTTGTTTTGGTATCTTAAGCAGGTCGACCTCAAGACACAAGGTGTGAGATGACCAATGGAATAAATCTCAATCCAGAATCAAGAAAAGAAGAAAAGAACAAAAGAAATAAACTCAAATGTGAAGCAAGTAAGGGTGCGGATTGCTCAAAACCTAATTGAAGTCACAAGCTCCGCTGATCCTATTTTGACCCAATGTTGCATGAAGATACACACCTACAACTTGCGAGCATCAAGATTCATATCGAAGTCAACAGCAAATCAGCTAAGACTCAAGATCAAGTTTCAAGATAATTATAGATAGGAATCTTGTAACTCATAGTTGATAGGCATAGCTAGCTTAGTTTTGATTTTCCTTTTGGGTGTAATAAGGAAGTCAGCAAGCAGTAGCAGCAGCAACAGCAGTGAAACTCACACCTCCTGGTAGTCCCAGCTACTAAACTTTCCAGAACTACACTAACCTGATTTCTTTATAGCCAAGGATATGTAGGCAACCTTTGAAGCAGGGTTCGGTCAGACGGCTTTTCAAAATGCTTCTCATGGGGTGCTGAGTAGGCAAAAATCCTTCATGGTGCTCATTTATCTTTGCCCGAAAACCCTTCATGTCTTCGAGCAAAGAGGGGCAACTATGAGCACGTGATTTTTTCCACACTTAAATTACTCCTATAAATTCATTAGAATTAGAATTTTCTTTTATTATTTCAATTTTTAGGAATTAATTGCATGATTTTGTGTCTTGTTTGAATTTTTATGTGTATTTTTAGTTGCTATAATTCATAAAAAATATAAAAATATGGCATTTTCATTTAGAATTCGATTTTATATTTTTATTTTTTACTAGTTAATTAATATTTCTAAAATAAAAGAAAAAATAACAAAAATAATCCTTTTACATTTTTAAATTCTACATTTCTGATTTAGTTTCCTCTTAAATTAGGAATTAGTTAATTAGTAACATCTTATATTTAATTTGGGTCTTTTATCTTACTTAATAAAATCAAAAAATTACAAAAACAAAAAGAGAAGGGAGTAAAATAATACAAAAGAAAAGCCAAGGAAAACCAAATAAAAAGAATAGGAATTAAAGAAAAGATTTGGTCTACCCAAATTTGGGCCAAAAATGATGGTCCAAACGGATTCCCTCCCAGCCCAGGCCAAAATACCCAAAAGACTCAAGCCCAAATTCACCCACACCTGGTCCAAATGACCATGCCCACTGAGACCCAACAAAACGACGTAGTATAAGACAAATACTACGTCGTTTTGAATCAGTTAAGTGCTCAATCAATCCCAGCCGTCCATCTCCATGATCTAACGACCCAGGCTCAATCTCCATATTAAATAAAATTGTCCAAAAATACTAGAAACCCTAGAGACAAGAGTCTCTTCCTCGTACCCCCATTCCCTCCTCCGACTCCACCCTAATTCCGCCGCCGAACATCGCCGTCGGCGGTGGCCAACCTCCATTGGCACCCAAAAATTCACCACATATTCCTCTCACCATCCTCATCATAGATCCGGTTCCCTTTTCCTTCAAACACCTCCGAAAAGCTTCAAATTCGCCAAACCCTAGCGTCGTCGCCGCCGTGCACGGCGACGCTACCCTCCAAACCACTCCAAAATTACACCCTAAGTTCTCCTTACTCCTCTATTCCCATACTCCTAATTAATTTCTTTCAAATCATCCTTGATCTGTTCAAAATTTTAAACTACAAATCGGCAGAACCCTATACGCCTACACTATTCGATTTTTGCCCGATTGCTCGAGTTCAGTTTTGGATTCGAGTCACGAAATAATGTTTCATTTGTTCCTTGAGAAGAACAAATGTTTAACATTGTTTCAAGACTCGAATCGAGTTTTCGATCTCTATTCCAGCCTTGTATAGGTAAGTTTCTTCTATTTCTTTAGTTAGTTTGAATATAATTTTCTTTTATTCCTGATTAATTTGTTCATCTGTTCGTTATGCTCCTTTTCTTCTTTCTTTTTTGGCAATAATTAGTACTGCTTTTGTTATTTGAATTTTGTTTCTGATTCCTCTTCTGTGCTCACTGATAGTAGTTTTAAAATTCATAAGTTAGTGTCGTTAATTACCTGCTGAATTCTTGATTGTTTGTTAGTTAATCATAGATTGTTCACTGATAATTTACTGGGATCTCAATTGTTTAATGATTTACTGCCTATTAGTTCAAAGTTACATATTAATTAGAGTTGAAATTTTAAGCTTTATTGATTGGTTATAGCTGATTTAGACTCATTAGGATTAACTATAGTTAAAATCTTAACTAAGGTAAAGGGGTTGGTTGGGTTAGTAATTTTCGGAGCAATTAAGGGTAGTTTAGGCATCCAAAATGGGCTGGTTTGTTAAGAACCAGTTATTTCAGAATTCAAATAAGGGCAGTATAGGTATTTCATAGGTTGGAAAACCAAGCTAGAACACCCTAGATCCTTCTAGAAGGGGTCTAGGTGTAAGTTTTAGCATTCTAAAAGCAGTAACTTGAGAAACAAGTAAAAACTTTAGGATTAATATGCAATTTCTGAAAATAAAAAGGGGGGAAAATGGGTAAATACTTCCAGAACATTCCGCCCTTTTCTTTGCCTATAAAAGGTAGCCCTAGTACCTTGAGTAACAAGTTTTGAGCCCCAAAAAATTCCCCAAAACCCTTTCCACATATCTGTATCTAGATTTTTGAACTTCAAAATCACTAGGAGTTCAGAATTTTTTCTTAGATCTTAGATATTACAGAAAAACCAAAAACAAATAGAAATACCATATAATAATTCAAAAATTACAGTTACATTAATGTTTTCTAGGTCACTTTCAGATTCCAGTATTCAATGCCAGTTTCCAGTTCATGTAGGATCATAACAGCTTGAATTTCCTGTTTCTATTCGATAATTCGAGGTTTGAAGGCAGTTTGAATCATCATGTGGTTTTCCTGGTTTATTTCTGGTCATTCTAGTGTTGATTTGAGTAGATCTACTAGTTTATTTGGGTTTCGAAATATTTCTGGGCTTGCTGAATTTTTCTGGGCTGTATTTGACCCCTGCTTGCTACTGCTTGTGGTTGATCTCCTTTTATTTCGTTGTCATTTGATTCCCAGGTACACATTCGAATCACATTTTGATGAAGCTGTGAAGTAAATGATGAAATGAAATATTCTTCCCTTTGTATCCTGAGAAATTTATGGTTGAGTTGATATAATTGAATAGGTAGTAGATGGCTTGTATTTGTTTAGGTTTATTTCTAATTCGTGCTTATATTGTATAAATGAGACAGATTGTGGACTGTTTAGCCCAATAGATTAATGATAGCCACTCATTTTGGTATAGTGTGGTTTTGAACGTGTAGTTTAACTTTTGAAATCAGAAATTAGCTTGAAGCATGAAAATGAGTTCGAGGTTTCATATATGGGCCTTTGTTTGAGTCCAGCATGATAACATTTCTCAGTAGCAAATTCAGTAGTTCAGTTGTTTTTAAAATCACGGATTATTTGAATGCTGATTTAACAAAGTCAGTTTGAATCAAGCTGAAAATAATTAATTTGTTTTGTGTTTGCCAAAATCACATTTCTAGTTGAATTTTCACCTTTAGGAGCATTGAGGAACTCGCCAGTAATAAATAAAACAACCTGAGCATGAAATTGGAATCAAATGAGTAATATCCTATGTTGAGTTGTGTCATAGAGTTGTTGATCTATCTTATTATTGTAAGAACGTGATTTTGCCCTAAGCAAATTATTCCTAAAATCCAAACAAAATAATTTTTATTATTTTTACAATTTTTGTTGAAATTTGTTGCATTTTTGTGTTAATTAGTTGCCTAATAATTCATATTAAAAATACAAAAAATATGCATATGAATTAGGATTTTTAATTTTACAATTTTAGTATTAATTCATTTTTTAAAACAATTTAAGGAAAATAAAAAAAATAGCCTTTTTAGTGTTTTTAATCGAAAATTACTATAAAATAGATATTAAATAAATTTTAGAATCTAATTAGTTTACAATCAAATAAAATCAGAAAATAAATAAAATTGGAAAAGGAAAATAAAATACAAAAATACAAAAAGGAAAATACAATGCTAAAAATACAAAATAAAAGATTTGGACTAATAAAAAAATTGGGTTAATTATACAAACCCAAATCAAAATGCCCCAGCCCAAATAATAATATCCATGTCCAGGCCCCAAATACTCCCATACCCGGTCTGCCCAATAAAAACCAAACGACCCCGTTTTAGTAAAACAATCAGGGCCATTGAAATGAATTGATCTAACGGATGAAACCCAGTCCATCTAATAAATGAAATGACAACGTTTTGGAGTTTTAATCTGAGCCGTTGATCAAATTAATCCAACGGACAAAAGTTGAGCTCTCATTTAAACAAACGACGTCGTATATTGGGTCGAGGAATCTTAGCCGTTCGTTCTCATTAATCCAACGGTAGGGGTCATTTGTTATGTTTTAATATGTATATCGTATATCAAAAATATCAGAAACATTTCAATATTCTTCTACTCTTCTCTTTAGCCGCCTCAAAATTCCTCACAGACCCCGCCGGAACCCTACCGGCGGGAGACGGAACCTACACCAACCACCACCCAAATAACACCCCAGAACCACCGTTAACCCCTGATTCTATCCCTTAACTTCTTTTCCTTCGAATATCTTTCTTTCTTCTCGAATATTCAAAAGAGTGTCGCCGGAACCCTAACTCCGGCGAACACTAGTTCGTCCAAATCAACCCAAAAATACACCATAGCTCCTCCTTGATGCCCTTAACCTATTTTCGAAGGTCTTGAACCTTAAAAGTCACTGGAGTTGTTCGAATCAAAGGTTAAAGCTTCTCCGGTGACCCCAAAATCAAGAAGTCGGCGTCAAAATCTCCCTGTTCTTCGGGTGAATCCTGAGGGTTAAAAGACTGGCCAAGAAAACAAAAGAAAAGATAAAAGCTAAGTTTATTTTCTCTTCTGTTTCTTATTTTTGTTTGTGCATTGTGTTTCTTCGCATGATTAGTTGATCACTATTAGGGTTTATCTTTTTATATTTTAGTTCTTAGGTTATTGATTCTGATTTTGTGTAAGAAAAAAATACAATTTTTGACATTAAATCTAAATTTAATTAGATTTTTATTTGCAAAATACCTTTAATATGTTTTGTCTGAAATAAGTCGATTTTGTTAGAGTTAATTTCTGGTATGAGTTGATTCTGATATTTGCTAGTATTAATTAGTTGGTATTAATTAGTTTGAATATCTGTTAAGTATCATTTTGGATTAATTAGTCGATTGGTTATAGTTGTTTGTTAATTAGTGTCTAATTATATTTTAATTTGATAAGTAATTAGTAGTTAATTCAGCTTTAAATCCTGAAAATTAGTTAATAGTTCAGGGGACAAAAGGGTAAGAGGTAGTAGGGTAATTTGTAAAATCAATCAAACTTAAGGGGTAAAAGGGTGAATGGTGGGTAGGTCAGTTGGTAAATTCAAGTAATGTTCAGGGGTAATTTGGGGACATAAAATGGGATATTGGTAATAAAACTAAGGAAGTAGGGGTAGTTTGGGTATAGGAAAAGGGCAATAGGGTAACTTTTTAAGTGAAGTAGGGGCAAATAGGGAATTACATAAGGGTAGAAGGTTCTAGATGGGGTAATTAGTGTGATTTTTCACAAATAAAGGTAGCCAAGTGAATAACTAATAAAAGAATAAGGGTAAAACATGAAATAAAAAGGGACTAATTCATAAATTCTGAAATATGAATTTCCCTCCATTTTTAAATCTATAAATAGGCTGTAATAGGCATCATTTTAAGGTTTTTGGCAATCCGAAATATCCTTGAAGTAATTCTGCCATTCTAGATCCTCAATCTCGAAATTAACCACTTTCAAAACTCAAAAACATTAGACTTAGTAGAAAATATTCAAAAATTCACTTTTTCCTTGATTTAAGTTCACTTTGAAGGTTGTTTTGTTGATTTGTCTTTGGTTCTGGTGATTAAAAAATACTGAAGAATTTGCGAGTTCTGTTCTGCTGATTGCTATCATTCACTGTGGTTAAATTCTGGTTATTGAAGCTGTGTTTGGATTTGTTGTGTTGATTCTGTTGCTGTTGCTGTTTATCACTGATCGATCCTTCTTCTAATAGATTTTTGCTTTCAAATCCAGGTACACATTTGACTTTTCCTTAGTGTAATCTTCGACTGAGATGATTTGAAGCTGTAATTTCTGCAAGTCCTTCGTGTTATAATGAGTTCAAACTGTTAGAGTTGATTGAGCTGAATCATTTACGTAATAACATTGAATTGTAAATTTGATTAGTAGTTAAACTCTGAATTAGTTGTATAACTGGACTGTTATGTCGGACTGTTTATTAGCAAACTTGGACTGTGAGGATATTTGATTTATGATAATTTTCTGGTGATAATTAGAACCAATTATAATATTGAAATCTAATAGTTAAATTTAAAATAGTTCAGTATGTAAAAATCTGGAAGTTCTTCTCTAAGCTTCAATCACTTGGTTCTGTTTTCGTCCATTGTACTAGTAAATAAAAAATATTTAGAATAATGTGTTTGAACAGAAACTTTAGAATCTATTGAATTAGCAAAGTAATTGTTAAATAGTTTCGAACAATTAGTTTATAATGAGAATCTGGAAACGTTTTTACTGATTTCAGTTTATTTTGATAGCTTAGTACAACTTTGATTGCTTAAAAAACAGTAAGTAGAATAATAATTTTAGGTACTTTCAGTTGTAATAACATTTTCAATAATTAAATGATAGCCTGTTTGATTTTAAAGAATTATGCATTTTGCTTGGTTCCTATTTCACTAATATTCAGAACTGATAGATAAATAAATAAATAAACAAAATTTGAACACAAAATTTGAAGGTTCTTCGTTAATCTTCTGCAGTGTTATTAAATACAATTAGAGTAGTTTACAAGTTAATTCATCATGTTTTGTTCCGTGTTTGAAGTTAAGTTTTCATTCAACATAAGGCCTATTGACCTGATGTGATTTTGGGCTTCAGTTCACCCAGCACCGGCCCAATTCAATATTTAGCTTGACATGTGAAGGTCTGGGCCTGCCTAAGGCCTATTATTAATAGACTTTTTAACAGCAATGTATATTGGGCCTTTTGAGATAAAAACTAAAAATATATTTGAATTCGTTTATATAATAAATAAATGTTCATATAATGAGCTAGTTAGAACTTTTCTTTTGTTTTATAGACAATCCTTTAATAGAAAATTTAGCATATGTTAGTCTAGCCTTTAATAAAGAGTATAAATGAGATGAGCCTCGCCAAATCAAATACACAATTGCGGGGCCCTCAATAATGTCTTATAAGAAATATTAGAAATTAGGAGGACCGTTTAGCAAATTTCATGGTTTTCCCCAAAGATAATAAACACGTAGTTGCTTTAGGCGCGATTGATAATAATGTTACTTTCTTAAATACGGGTGCACATTTATGTGACCTAAATCCAAATCTCAACGAAGTTGAAATGTGTTAAAAGCCACGGGCATACTGGTACGGCGTGGTTTGAGATACATTTTCACGACGTTGTAATTCTTGTAAAATAAATAATAGAAAGAATAAAAGCAGGTTATTAATAAAAGGCACATAAAATAGAACATATATGGAAATCAGATAAAATCAAATACGATAGTTGAGCGACCGCGCTAGAACCACGGAATCCGGGAATGCCTAACACCTTCTCCCGGGTTAACAGAATTCCTTATCCGAATTTCTGGTTCGCGGACTGTTAACAGAGTCATATTTTCCTCGGTTCGGGATTCAACCGGTGACTTGGAACACCATTAATCTTCCAAGTGGCGACTCTGAATAATTAATAATTAAATCTCGTTCCGATTGTCCTTTAAGTGGAAAAACTCCTTTATTATACCTTTCACGGGGTGTAGTAAGTGAAAAAGGAGGTGTGACAGCTCTGGCGACTTTGCTGGGGAACACAAACCCAGAACTTCGGTTCAAGGTTTAAGAATTCGAGCTCGGAATAATTGTTGTATTTTTTTATATCTGATTTTCCTATATGTTCATGATTAATGTGCTAAATGTTTACCGCTTTGATATTATTTGAATTGTATATAAACTCTGCCGAAAACCCTTCTCTTCTCACCTCCGGGGATGTGCTTACTGATTGAGACTCTCTATTATGTTAGTGTCAATACTCTTAAATAAGAAAGAGGCCGGACAAGTTACTAAGACGGATGGCCTTTTGGTTCCCGGTACGTAGCCCCCTCCTCGACTCGAGTTGTCCGCTCGGGTACACAATCTAGAACATATAACCAGGTTTTGAACTTAGAATAGGGATGTTTATTTACATCACGTATGACTTAGGGGACTCAACACAGGGGTTGGGTCCGTCTAGGACAGGTATCCGGATATGAATTGACCATCATGCATTTTACGTGTTGCATTTATTTATCTCAGGCCATCATGCTGACCGGTTAAAAAAAAAGGAGAAGAAATTTTTGAGAAATTGAGAAAAAGAAAAAAATAGTAGTAATTGTTTAGTTTTAGAAAAACCAATGCCCAAATAGCACCGAAATGCTGCCGGATTTTTGAATAAAAAAATGAAAAAAAACGAAAAAAAAAGAATATATTTGAAAAAAAGGGAAAGTAATTTGTTGGTCAAAAATAGTTCTGGTTTTGGCCAATCGGCCCGAACTACGCTGGTTTGATTCTCACTACGTGTGAGATACGTAGGCAACCCTTGACGGGTCCAACCACACCTTTTTGCAAAAAATAGCCAGAAAATGTCAAAATTTTGACTTTTGTTGTCATAAATAAATTAAGTGATGCCGTTTTGTCAAAATAGCCGAATGTCCCAAAAAGGCGTCAGAAGGCTGTTTTAGAAAATGGCCACTTTTGAATCATTTCCTAACAATTAGCAAACACAGCCTTAAAATCTTCTCTTGGAAGTGCTGAAAGGCCGTATTGGCAAAGTTTTTTTTTTTTTTTTATTTTGTAAAAAATTAGAATTGAAAAAAAAATTATATATATATATATATATTGTGCTTTTCTTTTAGGTCATAAATAAATGATTAAATCACCTTAATAAATGTGCAGGATGAGCACGACTCAGAATGAATCATTCTTGCATAAGATCCCTTTGGAGTTACGTCTGTGGTGGAATGATTTGGGCAAAGAAGGGCAA
>MU711849.1:22409-33415 GCA_026770625.1 Nicotiana glauca | reverse complement strand
TACAATTGGGCCTGTGGAATTCACAATGGAGTTCCAGGTGTTGGATGTTGCTGTGTCTTATAATCTATTGCTGGGCCGACAATGGATCCACGCTGCAAAATCTGTGCCATCTTCATTACACCAGATGGTTAAGTTTGAATGGGATCGTCAGGAAATCGTGGTCCACGGGGAGGACAATTCTTGCAATACTATTACACCCTTTGAGGAAGTCGAAGACGATAAAGTCCCGTTGGTGTACCAAGTTATGGATACCGTACCAGTTGCCAAAGTCCCAGAAGGGGAACATGTTCCTATGCCTAAGATGGCTACCGCGTCTGTTATGGTAGCGACTGTTGAAGTTCCACTCCTCCTCTTAGTCCTATCAAAGGCAAAGGCAAGAATAAAATGGAAGATTTGAACAACATCAGGAAGGAGAACGCAACCGAGCGGGTAGAGGCCCCTGATGGCCATGGTATTCGGGTTCTCAACAAAAATGTGTCATAGCTTGAACAGAAACTGTTGAAGTTCCAGGAATAGCTCGATTACGTCCGGAATCTGGCAAACTTGTCATTTTCCCTCAGCACCCCAGATATAAACTTCCCCAATGTTCAAAACCCTACACCTCCTCAAAATATCCTAAAACAATAGAATCATCCCGCTGCTCCACCAAAGAACCAATGTAACACCTGCCATACCCCAAACAACCCTCCACTACTCATCCCAGAATCTTAAAACTCCGCAAACGACCATTTCCACACCCCATACACCAGGGTACCACAACAATCCTATCTACGTGGAGACCATGCCACACTCCACCCAACCTATCCCTTGCACACCTGGGTTAGATGAAAAGAGTCTGCTTATTAGGAACATGGCCAAGGAACTTAAGAAACTAACCAGCCGGATTCAGGGCATGAGGGAAGCAAAGGAATGGAGGGGTTGAACTATGAGGATCTTTGCATACAGCCTAATGTCGAACTGCCTGAGGGGTACAAACCTCCTAAGTTCAAAACATTTGATGGTACAGGAGATCCAAGGGTCCATCTGAGGACATATTGCGACAAGTTGGTCGGAGTAGGAAAGGATGAAAGGATCCGCACAAAGTTGTTCATGAGGATTTTCAAAGGAGATGCATTATCTTGGTACATCAGCCAAGATCCCAAGAAGTGGTCAAGCTGGGTAGGCTTGGCATCTGACTTTATAGACAGGTTCAGGATTAATACAGAGAACGTGCCAGGCCTGTTCTATATCCATAATCTAAAGAAGAAGCCCACGAAGACATTTCGCTTGTCTGCTACTCGCTGGAGGTCCAAAGCTGCTAAGGTCAGACTCGCCTTAGAAGATGAACAAATGATCAAGTTCTTTGCCCGAGCTCAAGACCTATAGTACTATGAACGGCTGATGATGATTAAGAACCACAAGTTCTCCGACATTATCAAATTAGGTGAAAGAATTGAAGAAGGTATTAAAAGTGGAATAGTTACAAATTTCGAAGCCTTGCAAGTTATAAATAAGGCTATACAGTCTGGTGGTATGTCCAAGAAAAGGGACGTAGGGGCTGTGATGGTTGCACAAAGGACCAAGTCTCTCCTTAAATACCAAGCCTATCCAACACCTCCACTCATATACCAGCCAACCCCAAATTACCAAGCACCTGCGTACCAAGCTCCACCACCAATTTTCAGCCTCCTCCACCTCCTACATACCATCCTACCTCACCCAGATACTCCCAACTCGCTCATGTCTACCAAACTTATAATGCTCAACCATCCCATTATCAATCACCCCCTGCACACCAAAATTTCCCTAAACCCCGACCTAATTTTGATCGCAGACCTCCAAAACAATATACTACCATCGCTGAACCCATCGACCTGCTCTATGAGAGGCTCAAAGTGGCTAGTTATGTCACCCCCGTCCTACTACAACCCTTGAGAATCCTTCTCAGTGGGTTAACCCAAACAAGTCTTGTGTGTACCACTCCGGTATGAAAGGGCACACCAGCGATGAATGTCGCTCCTTGAAAGACAAGATACAGTCTTTGATTTATAACAAAGTCATTGTGGCAAAGGAATCCACTCCAAACGTCCACAATAATCCTCTGCCTGACCATAAGGGTGGAGGTATCCACATGATTGAAGTAGAAGATGACTGGAATCCCGAGGGATACATCGGGTTGATTGCAGAAGGTGATGACCCAAAGAAACCAACAATTACTCTCAATCCAATCATCATTCAGATCCAACCACCTGAGGATGCCGAGGTGAACATGTCTATATCTCTCGAGTTGGAAGCAGCGCCATCCGTAAAGGCACCGGCAGCAATTGAGGCTGAATTCACATCTTTGGCTAATGCAGCCGCACCATTTGAGGTTGCAGTCTTGCCAACCAAGGCACATGTTCCATTCAAAGTGAAGATAGTCGCGCTGATCCCAGTGGCAATGTCAGCCATGCCATCCTTCTATACAAATATTGTCCCTGGGATTATACAGCCAAGGCGAGAAGGAAGGGCAAGGTCAGGAATAAAGAAACTGTCGCAGCACAAGGTATGACAAGAACTGGTAGAGTCTATACCCCTGAACATCTAGCTAAATCAAGCAAGAAGGCATCCAATCACCCATCCCTCATTGAGATGGGTCCAAACGACCTTTGGAGGAAAATATAGGCCAAGGAATATTCAGTCATCAACCAGTTAAACAAGACGCCAGCACAAATATCCATCCTCTCTTTGCTGCAAAATTCCAAGACATACAAGAATGCTCTGTTAAAGGTTCTCAATAAAGCGTACGTACCAAGTAACATCATCGGTGGGGAAATGGATAATATGGTAGGACAAGTGCTGGAAAGCCATACGATCACCTTTTATGAGGACGAGCTGCCGCCTAAAGGTATGGGGCACAACAAAGCACTACACATCACCGTGCAATACAAAGATTATTTCATCACTAGGATCCTGATCGATGGAGGTTCCAGTCTTAACAGTTGTCCGCTGGTAACACTCAAGAAGTTGGGCAAAGGGTTGCATGAGATAAAGGATGGAGAAATCAATGCGAAAGCCTTCGATGGTTCTCAAAGGTCCACCATTGGTGAGATTAGTCTATGCCTACAGATGGGACCAACCTGGTTCAAGGTCGATTTCCAGGTAATAGATGTACCAGCATCTTACAACTTGCTGCTGGGACGGCCATGGATTTATGTTGCTGGAGCCGTAGCATCAATGCTGCATCAGGCAGTAAAGTTCAAATGGAATCACCAGGAAGTGATCATTCACGGTAACGGTAGCAACCCTATATACAGTCACCAGACCATTTCACCGATCGGGGGAAGAAGGAAGTTACCCCCATATTGAGCGGGTCAATGCTGTCGACAAAGACAAATGGTGGGATAGCAAAATCGAGAGTATACTAAGTTGGAGTGGGTACGAACCTGGCAAAGGGCTCGGCAAGAACCTCCAAGGAATCTCTAAACCCATAAAACTCAAGAAATATGGCACTACCTTCGGTTTGGGATATAAATACACCTGGGAAGAATTCAATAGTCGGTTGCCACCATGGCGCGGTCCTTACTATCTACTAGAGCAGCCAATAGCGCATCTGGAGCAGACCTTCCAATAGGCCGGCATTATTTTTGCGTTAGATGAAGAAGAAGCACTTGCAGTAGTGAAGAACTTGTTTCTAGAGGACAGTGATATGGACTATTATGTTATTCTCGAGGAGGAGGGGGAGGAAGGCCCTTCCATATAGGCTATCAGCAGAGGGGCACATCTCAAGAATTGGACCATCAGGACCACCAGAGTCCGACGAGCCTCAAGGTAGCAAGGCTAAAACAAGCACTATTCGCTATTTTATTTACTAAATGATTTTCTTTTCCCATTTTTCAATTTCCACAATAAGATCTTCAATGTTCAAAGCAGTTATTCAATCTATAAAAAGCATGTTTGATTTTTCTCATAAATTAATATTTACTGCTATCGTTTTCCTCCTTACTTTTCCAATACAGCGTTACTATTACTTATCTTGATGAACCAATGATTGTGAAATGTAATGAGATAATGCAACAAACGGACATTGATACAAATGAAGATGACATACCTGGCGAGATTCTCAAAGAAGTTGAGAACTTTAAGAATAGACCTAAGTCCGATTTGGATAAGAACGAAATTGTTAACTTCGGAGATGCCGAAAATGTCAAAGAAACATGAATCAGCATTCACCTATTGCCATCAGAGAAGAAAGAATACATAGAATTTCTAAAGAAGTATGAGGATATATTCGCCTGGTCGTATGATGACATGACTTATCTGAGTACGTCTATTATGGCTCACAAACTGCCAACCGATCCAATATGTCCACCAGTAAAGCAAAAGCTCAGAAAATTCAAGCTTGATATGAGTTTCAAAATCAAAGAAGAAGTCGCCAAGTAGATCAAAGCTAAGGTTCTCAGGGTAGTTTGAGTACCCGACATGGTTAGCCCACATTGTGCTAGTACCAAAGAAGGACGGGAAAGTCAGAGTCTGTGTCGACTACTGGGATCTCAACCGGGTTAGTCCGAAAGATGACTTCCCTTTAACAAATATACACATCTTGATTGACAATTGCACCAGTCATGAGCTACAGTCATTCATAGATTGCTTCACCGGTTATCATTATATCTGGATGGATGTGGAAGATGCTGAGAAAAAGACTTTCATTATGACGTGGGGAGTGTACTATTACAAGATGATGCCATTCGGCCTGAAGAATGCAGGGGCCACCTCAATGAGGGCCATGACTATCATCTGTCATAATATGATACACAAGGATATAGAGGTATATGTGGATGATGTTATTATCAAATCCAAGAAGGCCACTGACCATATAGAAGATCTGAGGAGGTTCGTCAAAAGACTGCACTGATACAACCTGAAACTAAACCCCACAAAGTGTGCATTTGGGGTTCCTACTGGGAAATTGCTTGTGTTTATTGTGAGCCGCCGAGGAATAGAACTGCATCCATCAAAAGTTAAAGACATTCAGGAATTACCACCGCCACAGAACAAGAATGATGTGATGAGTTTCTTGGGAAAGCTTAACTGCATCAACCAATTCATAACACAATCTACAGTTATCCGTGAGCCTATCTTTAATATGTTAAAGAAGGACGCCGCCACAAAATTTACCGATGACTGCCAAAAGGCCTTCGACAAAATCAAGGAGTATCTGTCAATACCACTAGTCTTAGTCCCGGCCGAGCCAGGTAGACCCTTATTACTCTACCTTGCAGTGTTAGATAGAGCTTTCGGCTGCGTTATGGGCAGCATTATGAAATAGGGAGAAAGAAACAAGCCATTTATTATTTTAGTAAGAAGTTTACCCCGTACGAGGCCTGGTATTCTCTATTAGAACGCACCTATTGTGATTTGACTTGGGTAGCTCAGAAGCTGAGACATTACTTATGTGCCTATACTACATATCTCATATCAAGAATGGATCCCTTGAAGTACATCTTTCAGAAGCCCATGCCCACTGGCAAGCTAGCCAAGTGGAAAATCCTATTGAGTGAATTCGACATTGTTTACGTGACTCAGAAAGCGGTCAAGGGACAGGCACTGGTAGACCATCTTGCTGAAAACCCCGTGGCTGGAGGATACGAACCCTTGAAAATGTATTTCTGGAAACCCTGTGGAAGGAGGCTACAAACCCCTGAAAACATTTTTCTTGATGAAGAGGCATCATTCATAGGAGAAGACATTCCAGAATCCTATGACGGTTGGAGAATGTTCTTCAATGGAGCAGCAAACTTTAAAGGAGTTGGCATATTAGCAGTCTTGATATCAGAAACCGGTCAGCATTATCCAGTGTCTACCAAACTCAAGTTTCCAACAATATGGCCGAGTATGAAGCTTGCATCATAGGACTCAAAATGGTCGTTGACATGAACGTTCAAGAGCTACTAGTGATCGGAGATTGAGAATTACTTATACATCAAGTACGAGAAGAATGGGCAACCAAGAACTCCAAGATACTCCCGTATCTGCATCACGTACAGGAATTGAGAAAGAGGTTCACAAAATGAAATTCCGGCATGTTCCTAGAATTCAGAAAGTGTTCGCTGATGCATTGGCCACCCTATCATCTACGATATAGCAACCCGACAAGAATTTCATTGGTCCCACTCTAGTAAATATCCATAATCAGCCAGCTTATTGTGCCTATGTAGAAGAGGAAGCGGATGGAAAGCCTTGGTTTCATGATATCAAGGAATATTTAGCAAAAGGAGACTACCCAGAGCTTGCTAATGCTACGTAGAAATGCACGCTTTTGGAGATTGTTTGCTCATAGTGGAGGAATCCTGTATAGGAGGACTCCTAATTTAGGATTATTGAGATGTGTCGACGCAAAGGAAGCATCCAAGCTACTAGAAGAAATTCATGCTGGGACCTGCGGTCCACATATGAATGGTTTTGTTGTAGCAAAGAAGATACTCTAGGCTGGTTACTTTAGGTTGACTACGGAAACAGACTGCATCCAATATGTCTGAAAATGTCACCGCTGTCAGATACATGCAGATATGATAAAGTTACCTCCAATAATTCCACATCCTACATGCCTTAGATGAATGGAGTTGTAGAAGCCGCCAACAAGAATATCAAGAAGATATTGAGGAAACTGATAGAGAAGTATATGTAGTGGCACGAGAAGTTATCATTTTCTCTATTAGGGTATCATACCACAGTGCGCACATCAACTGGGGCAACTCTCTATATGCTGGTTTACGGTATAGAGGTTGTCATTCCCGCTGAGGTGGGAATTCCTTCCCTAAGGATCATACAAGAAGCTGAGCTCGACGACTTAGAGTGGTTAAAATGTCGTTATGAGAAACTAACCCTTATAGATGGAAAGAGAATGAACAGAGTCTACCATGGTCAACTCTATCAGAACAAAATTTCCAGAGCCTTCAACAAAAGAGTCAAGCCAAGACAATTTACACCGGTGCATCTGGTGTTAAAGAAAATTTTTCTGCATCAAGATTAAGCCAAAGGGAAGTTCTCCCCCAACTGGCAGGTCCATACATGGTTCACCGGGTTTTGACAGGAGGAGCCTTCATAATTGCAGAAATGGATGGAGAAGTCTGGCCAAAGCCGATCAATTCAGATGCAGTCAAGCGTTACCTTGTGTAATCTTTATGCTTTCCTTATATGATGTAAATTGAACTACGGCTCACTTGATTCCCATTTAAGGGGGATACGTAGTCAGCCCTATGGTTTCAGTCACAATTCAATAAAATTTCATTCCCCCCCCCCCTCCCCGCAATTGGAAATCGGGGAAGAATTTTGAGGACAACCCTCAAAATTCCAAAGTAATTTCAGCTGATCGCCGCATGAGCAACAGTTAGAAACGTCAACCCATCAAACTGGGGTAGAATTTTGAGGAGGACCCTCAAAATTCCATAGCAAGAGAGGTTGAAATTTCCTAAACCACGTCACAGTCATTGGTTCACCTAAAAGCTATTTTTAACTATACATTTATGTCACTATTACAAAATCATGCATGTTTGTTATCGAAACTGCTTTGTTTAGCAATGCTACCCCAAAGATACAGATGGTATCACCGAATCGAAGTCAAACGAGTCAAGTAAAGCTAGCGGGGATATTAACTAACCTTCCCCCTTACAAGACTCACAATTTTTCTTTGGATGCAAGCACTAAGATTATGAAATCATTGAACATACTTTACGCACATGGAACAAACATTGTTCAAGAATACGACTCCTCGAACCGTCGCACTTGCCAACATTTGCTATCAGCACGCACCAGTAATGCTCCGTAGTCACAATGCTCCCAATAATCAAAATGCTGCAATCTGCTCTCAGCTAAGAAAACTCCACTATCATTAGTTATTTATTCTTGTGTAAGGCTACCATTCTGCCTTCCGAGACTAAACGCTGTCTCTATCTGCATCTGCATTGCATAAGGCTACTATTCTGCCTTCCGACGTTAAGCTCTACCTCCATCTGCATCTGCATTGCATAAGACTACCATTATGCCTTCCAATTTACATAAGGCTACTATTATCCCTTCCGAGGTTAAGCTCTACCTTCATCTGCATCTGCATTACATAAGGCTACCATTCTACCTTCCAATTTGCATAAGGCTACTATTTTGCCTTCCGAGGTTAAGCTCTACCTCCATCTGCATCTGTATTGCATAAGGCTACTATCCTGCCTTCCAATTTTCATAAGGCTACCATTCTGCCTTCCGAGACTAAACTTTGTCTCTATCTACATTACATGGCTGAAAGATTGCCATATACTGCATCTGCATGGATAAAAGATCGCCCCATACTACATTAAATAGCTGAAAGATCGCCACATACTACACCTGCATGGCTGAAAGATTGCCACATACTACACCTACATGGCTGAAAGATCGCTTCATACTGCATTTCATGGGCTAAAAGATTGCTTCATACTGCATTTCATGAGCTGAAAAGGTCGCCTAATACTGAATTTCATGGGCTAAAAGATCGCCACATACTGCATCCTTCATGGGCTGAAATATCGCCAACTCATCCAAAGGCGTCATCGTTCGGAGGCATCATCTTCATAGCCCGAGAACACCATGTCATGGCCTGAGGATCTCTTTCAATTTTGTTTGCGTATCATTATTTAAAAGTGTCATGGTTCGGAAGTACCATCCTCATAGCCCGAGAATATCATTTCATGGCCTGAGAATCCCTTATCATACAACCCATGGCCTAGGACATCTTGGTCTAAAGACATCATTCTCATCGTCCAACGTGAATTTGCATCATGTTTAAATTTATACACAACATACGCTTGTATTGCTTCTATTTACAGGTGAAACGGCGAAGAATGGCTACCCCAACAGGAGCGATCCCACTCCAGTTCCCTCATCCATATCAAACCTAAAATTCCCATAAACCGTCCACTCACCCAGCCCTGGATGTTGCGTCACTCACCCAGCCCTAGATGTTGCGTCCGTTCTTGAAGTCGCTTCATCGGTATACTCCACTGATGGATCCGGAACTACATACGGCCTGATTCCTGTAAAACCAGATATATGTAGGCAGCTTAGAACCAGGGTGCGGCCAAAATCTTCCTAAACCGCTTCGCTCGGTAAATAATTGCCATCATTTCTTTACCCGAAAACTCTTTCATCTTTTCCTGGTAAAGAGGGGCAGTTGTTGATACCCATTTTTTCCCTATATATTTTAAATGTGCAAAATAACTTCAAAATAGCATATATATATATATATATATATATATATATATATATATATATATGTATATATTGTAAGCACATAATTTTTGCCCCGCATGATTTACTCCTACAGAATTCTTAAAATTAGTATTTTCCCTTTTTATTATTTGATTTTTAGGAATTAATTATATAATTTTCGTGTTTATTTGCATTTTTCTGTGTGCATTTTTAATTTAACATAATTCACTAAAAAATACAAAAATACGCATTGCATTTTCATTTAGGATTTAATTTTATATTTTTAGATTAATTAGTAATTAGGGTTTTACAAAAATACAAAAATCACAAAAAAATTAATTTGTTTTGCTTGATTTAAATTTTAGCTTTGAATTTTATTAGTTTTATTTAAATTGGTATTTTATTAATAGTTTTAATTATAGCTTAATATAATTAGGTATCTTAGTTCAATTTTTTAGGTTTAGTTTCAGTTTTGTTTTAATTTTTGAAAAAAGGAAAAAGAAATTAAAAAGAATGTGAGCCTTTAAATAAAAATTGGGCTAGTCTTTGATCCTTGATGCCCAGCCCAAGCCAAAAACCCCAAAAACCCGTCCAAACCACCCCTGGATCCAGCCCAAAATCCGGTCCAGCTCCCCCTTACCACCAAAACGGCGGCGTTTCGCAGGCGTTAGATCAGGACCGTCGAGGTTTCTTGATCATACGGTCCTGAAGCTGGGGTCATTTAACATTTAAATGTCCAAATGCTCCCCCTACCCCCAAACCATCTCTCACAACCCTTCCAAACACTCAGACGTAACGCCGCCTTGGGCCACCGTCCACTGCCTGCCGGAAATCGCCCACGGCGGCGGCCAGCGGCCAATCGTGCCCAAATTTACACCACAAGCTCACCTCGACCCCCTCATCACGAATATACCAATATCTTCCATCAACTCCTACTGTAACTTCTCGAATCTCCAAAACCCTAGCGTCGCCATGATTCTCCCAGGTGGCAGCGCCACCTCTGTTCAAGCCCAAAGTTACACCCTACATCCCCAGGACTTCTCTCACCCCAAATACCTCCTTCATTTCCTTCAAATCCCAACAGAACCCTTTGAATCTCAATTCAAAAAAAAAACCTAATTCCCAAAAGGGTCTCAGGTGTGATCCGTTTGAGGATTTGGGTTTATCATGATTTTATTCGTGTGTTCTTGTTAAGAACACATGATTCATATCATGGTAGACCAGAAATCAAAAAGTCAAAGGCTCAGGGGGGTATTTTCTAGATTTTTTCATCAAATTTTAGGTATTGATTCTGCTCCTTGCATTTTTTCTTGTTCCTTCGTTTTAATTATTCTTTATTTTTTGTTCTTTGATTCTGTCTCACATGTTTTCTTATTATGTGTTCATCTTTATTTCTACTGTTTTCATGTCACAATAGTTAGGTTAATGACAAAATTAGTCTTAGGTTCATTATTGAATAAATTCAATTAGTTTTAGGTGTTTCTCCCCTTAGTTTAATTTTAGTTCCTTTTTCCCTCTTGTTTAGAATTTTGGTCAGTTCTTCAAATTGTGGATTTGGACTTGTTTGAGTTAATTCCTAAAATCAGTAGGCCCAGTACTGAATTCATTTGGGTCTGTTCAGGCCCATTGAATTGGGTCATTTGGCCCAAACCTTGGTTTGGTAGACTTAAGTAATTTTTAGAAGTTTAAAGGGTTAGTTGGGTAATTTAAGTTAGTGAATCTTGCAGTAACAGAATAGGAAGTCCCTAAAAGCTTCTAGTGTGGGGTTCTAATTTCAATTTCAGGCTTTTAGGTAGTATAACTTGGGT
>MU711849.1:8480-20360 GCA_026770625.1 Nicotiana glauca | reverse complement strand
CAAAAGGATTAGAGATCCTGCAGAATTTAGGAGTTAAAAAAAATACATCAGATCCTATAGATTTTAGAAATCAGAATTCTGAGAGCAAAAAATCCTGCAAATTGAGAGTGAGAGATCAGATTTGAGAGAATTCAAGAGCTAAAAATAGGAAAAAACTATAGAAATCCGAAAACTACAAAAACCTCCCAGTTCTGTTAGAGAAATTCCTGAAATCTTTGAGATTCCCCACCATGAAATAATTCCTGAAAAGCAGAAGCCTAAAATGAGTTGAATCATTTGGGTATTGGAGTGTTTTGGTTCAGTTTGGATTGGATTTTTTTGATAGCTGGTTTCTATTGACATTGTCTGGTTTCAAATTTGGTTTAAATGGATTTCTCCTGATCATATCTGGGGTTGATCTTGTTGCTGAAATACTTGTTGCTACTGCTTTGCTTTGCTGATCCTTACCCCTTCTTTCTTTTTGAATTCCAGGTATTCCCTGATTCTCTAGAAGATGAACTGCAAACATGAAGGTTGTAATTGCTTGAAGTTTCTTTCATGAATGAATGACTGTTTCCTTTTAGCCTTCAATGTCATTATTCTGCTTAAATTCTTAAATTCAGTAGTGTAATGTAATGGTGTTTAGCCTAGTTTATTCGTCTTAGCATAGCAGTAATATTTTGGAATTCATGCTATTCTTCAATTTGCTGGAAACTGGTAGATTGTTAGATTGTTTGAACACTTGAGGGACTGTGTATTTGGACTTTTGTTTAAGTTATTCAGTTATGCATATCTTCTATTATGTTGTTAAGCCTGTTTTGATCTCTAATTTTTTATTTTTATTTGAAGAGTTAGATTTCATTCAATTTAGAAGGCAATAGATTATTTTCAAAAGTGAGATTCTGTGTTAATCACTATTGGTTGCAAGATGTTGATATTTCATGCAATTGGGACCATACATTTAAGAGATATAAAGCTTTGTTATTGTAAATTAAAGGCAAAAGGATATAGTTTATGAAGTGCAAGTCTAAAATCTATTAAATTCGTTTCATGTTTGCTCATAATTGTACATACTGCTTCATTTGATTTAAGCTCATGGCTGTTTTTGAAAAGCTAGTTTAATGGGTTCACATTAAGTATAATAAACTAATAGGTTCTTAACTCAAAAGTATTTGATTAAGTGATCTTCTGTTACTCCCTTATTTTATGGCAAGCATAAACCTGGAAATCAAACACATGTGCTAGCCCTAGATTCGAACTTAAATGGGTTATGCGTGTTATTTTGGTCTGTGACTAGTAAATGATGGCCATGAAGCCCGTATAGTGTTATTCATGGACTCAATTCTGGGCTAGCCTCAAGATAATTTCTTCTAGCCCAAGTCGTGTGTGGGAGTGCAATCAGCAATAGCAGATTCAAATTTAGAGCATTGGACCTCTCTTTCAGGCCCAGCTATGCTCCAAGTGTGTCCTTATGTTTGGCAAATGGACTTTAAATCCACAGCCCATTTTTAGATCTTGATGTCAATCCCTATGACTTTTATCAATTAATAGGATCCTTAGAATAATTTGAGGAAGTCCATATTAGATAACACAATAGTCATGACCCTCCAAAATTTAGTTAGGACATCCTTAAAAAATAAAGCTGAGGTGCACCGCGCTAAATAAAATCACAAATTGTGTGGCCCTCTTTAATTATATTATTTAAAATCCTTAGAACTCGGGACGTGCCATTTAGCAAATTTTCATGGCCTCTCGCAAAGTTAACAATGCGTTAGTTTCTTTTAGGCACGTTATTTAATAATATTACCTTCTCAAACTCTGGTGTGCATTTCATGTGACCCAAATACAAATTCTAAAACTTTGAATAAAATGTGTTTTAGAATGTGGGTGCATTTCATGTGACGCGATCCAAAGACACGTTTTAAATGACGTTCAATTTTCCGTTAAACTAATTAAAAGCGGTTAATAAGTTAAAAATGCACTATAGGTTGAACATGTATTAAAATCAGATAATAGACCAATTATGATAGTTTAAGCGACCGTGCTGGAACCATGGAATTCGGAGGTGCCTAAGACCTTCCCCGGATTAACAGAATTCCTTAGTCAGAGTTTTTGGTTCGCAGACTTCACATGGAAAGTCGAAATTTTCCTTTATTTGAGATTGAAAATAAACCAGTGACTTGGGGCACCAGAAACAAACCTATCCCAAGTGGCGACTCTGATCATTAAATAATCCCGTTTCGAATAAGGTCACTTAAAGTAGAAAAACTCCGTTATACACTACATCCTTCCGGGGATAGTGTGTAAAAAAGGAGGTGTGACAGCTCTTGCGACTCTGCTGGGATCGAACCCAGAATCTCTAGTTCAAGGTTCAAGAATGCGAGCTTAGAATAGCTGTTATGATTGTCTTTAGTTAGTATCTGATTTTTCGACATGTTTCATGCTCAATGTGCTAAATGCTTTACCGCTTTGATATTTATTGTATTGTATATATAAACTGCTACGAAACCCTTCTTATCTCTGAGTCTTCTACATCTTGGAGAAGGGTGCACTTCGTGTGACTTCTCTTTTGTTTAGAGTCTTATTCCATTTAGAATGAGGTTCGGACAAGTTGCTAAGCCGGCGAAGCTTCTGTATTCCCAGTACGCTGCCCCCCTCAGATCGAGTTGTCCACTCGAGTAAGCCAGGTCTAGCACAATAAACCCAAGTTTTAAACCTAGTATAACAAAGTCTCATGCCGGATCCCTAGTAGGAACATTTGTTTGCATCACGTGCATTTGACTTAGTGTAAGGCCCCGTGAAAAAAATTTGTGCTCAACGCTTAGTACTTCGTGGTGTCGAGTTCCATATATGTGTTGGGAATGTGTAAAAATTCTTCACGGCAAGCAAGACCCTTTTTACTGATTTTGCACTTAAAAATCAAGAATAAAAATTTTCCAAAAAATTGCCATTATGCAGTCTAGAATGTGATCGCAGATCAGGTATGCGGACCGCATTTATGCTGCGAAGTTAATCAGAGAGTTGGTCGAAATTGATCTTAGAAGTGCGGTCCATTATGCGATCACATAATCAATATGCGGACCGCATAGTCGTCGCATAAGTCCCTCAAGTATTTGTGAAGGTCAGTTCTGCGGTGCATTATGCGATCGCAGAACAGGAATGAAGATCGCAATCCCGTCGCATACCCAGGTAGAGATGTTCAGTGTTTGGGACACTTCTGTGGTCCAATCTGCGGACCGCATTTCAACTCTGCAATCGCATAGTACGACCGCAGATCCTGCTTGGGCTTCTATTTTTCTAAAATTTTAAACCCGACCCCTTTTTAATAAAATACCCCCAACTCCTCATTTTAACAATCTTCTGAGCAAAATAAGAGAGAAGTAAGGGAGGGTTTTTGAGGGAGAAAGGAAGCTTCATCAATTTGATTCTTCAAACTACCCGGGCCGGGAAAAATCTAATTGATTGTCTTCATCCCCAATTTTTGTAGGTAAAATCCCTAACCTTTTTTCCTTTATTGTTTTTTGATTTAAGCTAAGGGAGGGGGGTCTCGCACCTTGAATCTTGAAAATAATGGTTGAAACCACACATGCATGCCTTTTTAAACCTAAAACATAGCAAGGGGAAATTGGGTAGAGGTAGAGGTTTGCAAGAAAAGAGTTGATAACCTAAATAAGTTTGAGTAGAAATTGTGAACCCCAATTCTAAGTCATATGTCTTAACTTGTGCACTAGATTGACGTTGCTAGACTATTTGGTGAATTGAAACTAGAAGTTAAAAAGGGAATTCGGCTCCAGGTATGTATGGCTAACCTTGATCTTTGTAGAATCGCCTTGTTTGGTGTACGAATATTTGGTATATGATATCTGCATGGCTTATTCATGAAATTATTGTGATTGCTCTTGTGGTAAGAATTTAGGAACAAATGACGAAAGAAAATCGTAAATGATGCAACTGGAATAACTGTGATAGCCACATCTATGGCTTATTGTGGGCAATTGTCGTTGTGATGTAAAACATATGTGAGTTGTTGGATATGGTGGAAAATAATATTGATGGTTATGGATATACTTGTAAATTGTTGTTGTTATTTCTTAAGAAGTTTTGTTGTTGATCTTTGTGAATTGTTGATTGTTGTTGTGTTTTTGGTGAATTGTGACTGTACGGTGGGATCGGGTTGCGCGCCGTAACACGAAGTTATAAGGTGTAGGTTGTGGTGATAAAGGTGGCCGAGGTAATAAGGGTGGCCGAGGTAATAAGGGTGGAAAGTAATCGAAATCACTATTGAAATAAACATTTGAGCAAATTGTGAAATCATTGACGTGGAATTGTGGAAGGGGGAAATAGGAGAGATTGAAAACTTGTTTGGCTTGATTGTTCCTTTTCTTGTGCATTTGATTGTTGCTTCTATTACTGTTACCTACTTGTATATGGCTTGAGTTTACTTGGATCAAGTTTGTTCATACATACCAGTACAATTCAAGTGTATTAACGTCCCTTTTGCCGGGGAGCTACATTCGTGTTATGATTGTAGGTGGATCCAAAGCAGGTACTCCAGTCTACCGACCGTAGCTCTTCATCACTTCCCGCCAGCTGAATTGGTGAGCCCCTTTCCTTTCGGGGCCCTGCGTGGCTCATGCCGCTTCTGTTTTGGGATTTTATATTGATATTTGTATAAGGTATAGCTGAAGCCTTGTTACCGGCAAGTACGATATCATCCCTTTTCATGTTTAGAGGCTCCGTAGACAGGAAATGTGGGTCATGAACTTAGGTAATATGTATCTTGCACGTTGGGCTATGTAAAATGTAAACCATGCTAAGAATCATGTACCATATGTATGTTTTGTAATAAAAAGGTGTTTTGATTGTAAATGGTTATTTCTCTTGGCTAATAAGTAATGAAAAATGCGAGGTAACACGTGGGGTAGAAGAGGCACCCAGGTACGCTTGACTGGGGCTACCCGGTCAAGCGCCGGTCATGTCCCTCGGATTCGGGGCGTGACACTTAGGGGACTTAACACAGGGGTAGGGTCCGTCTAGGACAGGTGACCTGAAATGAAAAGACCATCCTGATGCATCTTACTTTCTACTTGTGCATTTATTTGCTCGGATTTGCATGTTGACCGGCTTGTAAATAATAGGAGGGATTTAAAAAAAGAATAGCAATGATAGGGTTAAGTGAGGGTAATCACCTGTTTTGAAAAACCAATACCCAATTAGTACTGAAACTCTGCCGGATTTTTGAAAAAAATAATAAAATAAAAATAAAAGAAAAAGAAAGGTTTTTTTTTCCAAAAATAATTGGTTTTGTCAAATCTTCCCGAACTACGCCAGTTTGATTCTCGCCGGATGTGGGATACGTAGGCAACCCTCATCGGTTCCAACTTCCCTTTTTAGAAAAATAGCCCAAAAACAACAAAAATTTTAGTTTTGTCCCAAATAAGTCAGGTGATGTCATTCTTGTCTAAAATAAGCCGAATGTCCCCAAAAGGGGCGGCGGAAGGTTGTTTTTGCAAGAACAGCCACCATGGGTCATTTTTAATGGTTAGCGGGCATAGCCTTAAAATCTTCTTTATCGAAGTGCTAAAAGGCTGTATCCGCAAAGACGAGGTTTTGTTTTTGAAATGAAAATTTTGAAAAAATGATGTTGCTTTTTCTTCTTTAGGTTAAAATAAATCTTTAAATCACCTTAACAAATGTGCAGGATGAGCACGAATGAAATTGAACCCTTCACAGTCCTTAAGGAGATCCCCTTGAAGCTCCATATGCGGTGGATTGATCTAGAAAAGGGCAGAAGAGAAAAAGTGGTAAAAGTTCTGGGAGGCCTCGTTGGACTATTGAACGTCAAGCCAAGGTTGGACATAATTGAAGCTTTAATACCTTTCTGGGACCCGACTCGCAATGTGTTCTGTTTCTCTGACTTTGAGCTCACACCTACATGGGAGGAAGTTGTGGGTTATGCGGGCCTTAATGGAAATCCTAGAAGCCGATATCCATTGGCACCAAGACCGGTATCTCCCCATAGGTTCCTAGACTTGCTGAGTATTAGTTGGGATGTTCAGGGCGAAGATCTATCGGAAGGGTATTGCACACTCTATTTCTTGTACCATCAATATGGTAAGTCCCGAGGCTTTGAAGAGCCAAACACTGGTTTAACCTATGCCGGAAAAAAAAGACAAATGGGGGTCAAGGCGGGGTTTAGCTTTCATGGTAGCCTTCTTGGGAGTTGTGGTTTGTCCACGGAAAGATGGGAACATAGAGATAGGTCTTGTGGGAATGATCGATGTTTCAATCAAGACAGCCAACAACACTGTGGTTCCTCTGATCGTATCTGAAATCTATCGAGCCTTGACTATCTGTCGGGGAGGGGGGAAGTTCTTCCAGGGTTGCAATTTGTTACTACAGTTATGGATGCAAGAACACCTCTGTCACCGGGTTGGGTACATGAATTATGGTTTGACAGGGTTGAGCTGCATTGAAGAATTTGAAACTCAGGTAGCAGGTATTGAATTCCCTACGGGTACTGAAGCTTGGCTTGCACATCTGAGATCCTTGACTGCCGATAAGATTGAGTGGGCATTTGGATGGCTCCCTACCACCGAAGTAGTGTACATGTCAGCTGAAGTGACTTATATCCTCTTGATGGCCATCCGGAGCATCCAGCCCTATGCTCCCTACAGGGTCTTGCGACAGCTAGGAAGATTTCAAACTATCCACAATGATGAAGATTTGAGTAAACATGTCATTAAACTGGGCCCAAAAGCCGCATTTCCGTAAGGGAAAATTCGCCAAGTATGGAATGATTGTAGGTTTATCGAACCTAAGACCATAGTGTGAGACCGAGCTAGAGGTGAAGTGGATCCTAAGTACATGGTTTGGTTCGGCAAAAGGTTCCAGATCCCTGAAAGGCCCACAAAGAGACCACATGTCCAACAGTTTACCAATGGGGCCCAAGTGCAATGGGATTGGTTAACTAAAGAGAATGAGTACAGAGCCAAAATAAGCCAATTGGAAAGGAAAGTCATGGAGCTTCAATTTGAAAAGGGTGTTCAAGCCGCCGCAGACGAGGGAGAAAAGAAGAAACTGACCCAGGAAAATGAGGCCCTTAAAGCTCAGATCAGAAAGATGAAAACAGCTGCCAATAACCCGGAAAGAAGTCAGGCTGATGAAAGACTTATAAGTGGTCTAAAAAAGAAAGTCCTCGAGTGACAAGAAGACCTGGAAAAGTTTGAAGATAATCTAGCAAAAATTCGGGCACAATGGACAAAGAAAGCAGAAGAACGGGCACGATTTGTGCAGCAAATGAAGAGAAACTATGAAGGGACCATCACTAGCCTGAGAAGAAAGGTGGCTACTCTTGAGGATGAGGTAGCCCAACGGGCTAAAGATTTCAAGGCTGATAGGGAGCATTGTTATAAGCGGATGGCTCAAATGGAGAAAGACATACAGCAATTGCAAAATCAACTCTTTCATGACTCCCAAGTGTTGGAGGCCTGAAACCACCAGATAGGGCGGTTACTTCAGGAAAAAAGGCCAAATTAGAGAAAGGATTAGAGCCATCGCTGACTATATCACCACGAAATGCCAAGCGTGCGAGGACATGTCTCGTACTACCTTCTTTACTGCAGCGATGACTTCTGTGTCACGCCCCAAAATCCGAGGAGCGCGATCGGCGCTCAACCGAGTAAACCCGACTGAGCAAGCCTGGCAGGTTGCATGCATACTACCCAACCGATAATTAAATAAGGGATGGACTTCATTAAAAATACTTAGTAAGTACTCTATTAACAATTCCATTTCATTTCCATCAGCCGCTTAAATCATAATTATCAAATATTACAAGTTTTGTAAATCATTGCTAAATATTCAAAATTTCGACCTTAATTTCCAATACCCAACACAACCCACAACCTGTCTACGGAGCCTCTAAGTATAACTGAAGAATAATACAAAAATGCCTGCAACAAATCTCTAGCTATACCTATTACAAATACAGAAATAAAACTCCGGGAAGAACAGCGGCATAAGCCACGCAAGGCCCCAAGGGGAAGGGGGCTCACCAATATAGCTGATGGACAGTAGAGGAGGTGCTACTACCGGTGGACTGAAGTGCCTGCTATAGCTCCACCTACAGTCATAATACGAATGTAGCGCCCCCGGCAAAAGGGACGTCAATACATTTGAATTGTATTGGTATGTATAACAAACCTTACCCTGAGTAACCTCAAGCCATACACAAGTATTGAACAATAGAAGGAAGCAACAATTGAGTACACACAAGGAAGACAATCACGACAAACAAGTTAACAAACTCTCCTTTCCCCATCATCGTTTCCACATTTTCAATTTCACAATGTTCTCATATTTCATTTCAATAGTGATAGAAAGAAGAAACAATTGAGTACACACAAGGAAGACAATCACGGCAAACAAGTTAACAAACTCTCTTTTCCCCATCATCATTTCCACATTTTCAATTTTCACAATGATCTCATATTTCATTTCAATAGTGATATCGATCACTTTTTTCCACCCTTATTACCTCGGCCACCCTTATTACCTCGGCCACCCTTATCACCACAACCCTCACCTTATTACTTTGTGTTGCGGCGTGCAACCCGATCCCACCGTACATTTCACAATTCAGAAACAACACAAACACAACAACAATTCACATAGAACAACAACAATAATAATTCACAAGGACAACCACAACAACAATTCACATAAGGTTTAGGTGACTATCCACTTCATTTCCATCTTTTTCAACAGCCCGTTATACCATTTAGAGCACAACAATAGTTCTCCACGACTATCCACAAGGGATGTTATCACAGTTATTTCAATTTTACCAATTACGATTCCCCTCTATCATATGTTCCACAGTCCTTGCCGCATAACACATTCACAATCACAACTTAGTTTATTGCCATTTACTTGCACAATCATATCAGATGTCTTAACCAACAACGCATAAGGCACATTATGTACATGAATTCACAAATGGTTCACACAAGTAAACACATCATGTTCACAAGAGTTTAACTTCACAACTAATTCATGGAGACATCACATACCAAGTATTTGAACACCAAACAAGGCGATTTTACAAAGGTTAAGGTTAGCCATACATACCTGAAGCTGGATTCCTTTCTAATTCCTACTTCCAATTCACCAAAATAATCTAGCAACGTCAATATAGTACACGAATCAATACACAAACTTAGAATTGAAGTTCACAATTGTTAGTCAAACGCATTTAGGTTATCAACCCCTCTTTGCATACTTCTTTACTCCTACCCAATCCCTCCTACTAGATTTTAGGTTTTAAAGAACATGCATGTGTATTTAAACTTCCATTTTCAAGGATAAGTTCATGAGAATTCCCCCTTTTATTTAAAAGTTTAAAATCAATGAAAAAGATTTGGGGATTCTACCTGCAAGAGTGGAGATGAAGACAAGTAGTTTGAATTTTCCGCGCTTGGATGACTTTGGAAAATCAGTTGAAGAGGATGAGACTCTCTCTCTCAAGAACCCTCTCTTCCTTCTCTCTAGTTCTACCCAGAAAATGTGTAAAAATGAAGTGTTGGGTCGTTTTATTGAAGAAGAGATCGGTTTGAAAAATTAGAAAATCTAGAGCCGAGCCGGGTCTGCGGTCGCACTCTGGAAATGCGGTCCGCATAATGGACCGTAGAAGTTCTCCAAAAACCTGACTTCTCTGCCTGGGTTTGAGACAGAAATGCGGTCCGCATTTCAGTTCTGTGGTCGCATAATGCGTTGCAGAATTGACCTCCACAAATCCCTGAGGAACTTATGTGATGATTATGCGGTCCGCATATTGATTATGCGATCGCATAGTGGACCGCATTTTCAACTTCAATTTTGACAATTCTTCTGCTTCACTCTGCGGAAGGAATGCCATCCGCATATTGATTTTGTGATCGCATAGTGGACCGCATTTTCAACTTCAATTTTGATAATTCTTCTGCTTCACTCGGCGGCAAGAATGCGGTCCGCATAGCTGATCTGCGACCGCCTTCTGGACCGCATAAATGACAATTTTCTAGAAACTTGATTCTTTTGATTTTTAAAGCTTAGATCACTACCATGGGTCCGAACCGAGGCGAGCTTTGAAGAATTCTACACATTCCTAACACATATTCGGACCTTGGCACTATGAGCTACTAGGTTTTAAGCACAAATTTTTTTTACGGGGCCTTACATTTTGTCCGTCAAGTTATGGGTGATTTGGAGTGACTACAAGGGGGTCTCGCACATAGGCACACGGTGAGGCTTAATGATGCCCCGCATGCCCCAGTAGTTGAAGCTTTAATGTATTCCTGATTTTTCCAGCATAGAGTCTGTATTTTGCTTTATTTTGAGTTTGTTTGTAGTTCTCCTTTCCAAGAAAAAGAGTAGTTAACATCTTTTGTAATATAAATTTTATTAATGAAAATTGAAAATTCCCCAAAAATTGTTTCCTTACTTATCGCATTTATTTTTATTGAACTACGTAATGATCTGATTCACGCGACGTAGTGATACGTAGGCAATCCTCATCGGATCCGGTCATATTTTGTAATTGGCTCCAAAAAGAAAAGAAAATGAAAAAAAAAGAAAAATGAGGAAAATGAGAGAAAAAAAAAGTAAAAGAAAGGAAAAGCAAGAAAAGATAGTGGAAATCGAAGGAAGAAAAATGGGAAAGAATAAGAAAGCCGGGATGAAGCATGCAATTGTTGCAAAACATGTAGAAACTAATAGGTGCATCACACCCCTACGTGCGATTACCTATCTGTTATTTGTTTCAAGCTAACCGTTGCTGCTGTCACCCAGTCCAGGTTTTATAGAAACGGTGGTTGGTTTTTCGTGGTAACCTGGCTTCACATCCACTCTTTACTAGATTAAAGGGGAGTATCGATATGTCTTCAGAAATGACCTTGCCAATGGTTCCCATTGCAGATGATATCCCAATCTCGGGCATCCCGACCTCGAAATCTGCAGCGGCTGAAGAGAACAAGATCTTACGTCTTCGAGTCATGGAAATGTGGGATGCTTGGGCGAATGAAAGAGAGCCGCCCAGTGCTATCCCAAGATTCCCCGAATTATTTCCTAGATCAGGGGTTACTTCTAATGTTCCAATCAACCATCCAAACACCCCACTGGGACAGCCCACCATGTCAGCTCATTTCGTAGGAACACCTTCTGAGGTTCGCCCCCAGGTGTTCATGTCCGGAGCGGCCTCCAATATCTTCACTGCTCCCCCATGCTCAGCCACAACACAGCATGCACTGCCTAGGCCCACTTTTGATCCTTCAGCCTTTATATTCCAAACACCTACCTTCCAAATGCAGCCTCCTCAGTTCCCAACACATACTTATCCTCAGCCGCCTCAATTTGAATTCATAGCTGGATAGGAAAAGACTCTAAAACCCCCGAACAGGAAGAAATTGCAAAGAGGATGAGAAGCTTGGAGCAGAGCCTCAAGAACATACAGGGTCTGAGTGGGCAGAAATGTATGTCCTATGCTGATCTATGCATGTTCCCTCACGTGCACTTGCCTCTGGGATTCAAAATTCCAAAGTTTGAAAATTACGATGGACATGGTGATCCTATTGCTCATCTTAATAAATAATGCAAACAGTTGCGAGGAGTTGGAGGAAAAGAAGAGTTACTCATGGAGTATTTTGGAGAAAGTCTGGTTGGTATTGCCTCCGAGTGGTATATGGATCAAGATATGTATCGTTGGCACATCTGGGACGACCTCGCTAGAGACATTGTCAGACAATTCCAGTACAATATAGACATTGCTCCAGATAGAAAATCGTTGGCAAACTTGAAAAAGAAGTCCTCGGAGAGCTTCCGGGAGTATGCAATCAAATGGCGTGAGCAAGCATCTAGAGTAAA
>MU711844.1:112995-211769 GCA_026770625.1 Nicotiana glauca | reverse complement strand
AGTACACGTTGATTACGTACTCATACTACACTTCTGTGCATTTTTGTTGCACATGTATATATACACCTCTAGCAGTCTATGGGGCGTAGCAGCATGGATGATGCTGGGACTAGGTGAGTTGCATCACTCAAGACGACCGTAGCTAGAGTAGTCCCATCCTTTGTACTATATTACTTTTCGTCCATTGTATTCCTCACGGATGTTGTATGTTATTTCTCCTGTCAGTAGATGCTCATGCACTTGTGACTCGGGGTTCTGGGATGGTTCGAAGTATTGTATTAATTGCTTAGCTTTTAAAGTTGATTCGAAAATATATTCTTTAAAATTTCTAAATAATGAAGGAAAAATACTGTATTTCAAAAGTGTTAAACGAGATTTAATTTAGTATTTGACTTGGCTGGCCTGACAGCAGTGTCCGGCGGCACCATGACCCTTAGTGGATTTTGGGTCGTGACAAGTAGTTTCCCAGGCAGTTACCAAAGATTCCCTACCCCAATTCCGAAATTACCCTCTAATTCCTCTGTTATTTACCCTTGCAAACCAATCTGGGTCAAGGGTCAATTTTGACCCAAATAAATCAGGATAAAATGCAAAAACCTAGCCCACAGTACCAGAAATCTACTTAGGCCTAACTAGCAACCAAATAACACAGGATAATTAAAGCTATGGGCTAAATGTTCTAATGATTAAAAGTAATCCAACTAATAATTTAAAACAAAACTGACTTAAAAAATTATATATACTAATTAATCAAAATTACTCACGGTTAATCATGCATGAACTACTAAACTATGGAACAAAATAAAAATAATTCAAGAAAAGAGGAAGAAGCAGAAAACAGAGAAACAAATGAAAAGAAAGATTAAACCGAAGAAAGAAAGAAATACCTAAAAGAAAAATTTGGGGAATGGAGAAGGGAGCCTGGATCTTTAACTCTTTGGATTTTCGGCCAAATATGATGTTAATCATGTGTTCTTATGAAGAACACAGGAATAAAGTCATTTTTGACCTAAATCTTCCACAAAACCTGATTTGGAATCATTTTGGATTCTAGGGTTCACTTCGATCTATGATTCGAGGAGGTTCGTGAGGATTCGAAGGAGATAGAGTAGGTTTTTGGAATGAAGGGGAAAAGGGGGTTCAGAGGTGTTACTTTCGTGGTGATTGGGACCGGCACCGCCACCATGAGGAAGTGGAAATAGGGGCGGTGGGCTAGGGTTTTTGGAGAGTCTCTGAGGTAAAGAGGAAATGAAGGAGACGATGGAGAGGGGGGAGGGATCTGGATTCATACATTTAAATATTAAAAGGGACCCTAGTTCCTGGCCGTCTGATCATATGGGATTAATGGCTGAGATTAGACCCCACGAAAACGGCATCGTTTGATTAATTGGTGGGGCGGACCATTTTGTGGGAGACTTGGGATGGGCTCGACCGGGTTCTAGGGGTTAGAGGTTTGGGCTGAGATAATTGAACAAAAATGGCCCAACTTAAATTAAAACAGACCTAAATTCCTTTTCTCTTGTTTCTATTTCCCTTTCCTTTTTTTCAATTCTTTTTCTCTAACTTCTTTTAATTCTCTTATTTCAAAATTAAACTAAAACCCTAAGTTAATTCTAAAAACAAAAATAAACTACTAAATCTAATTAATTGACCTTAACAATTATCACAAACTAATCAAATATCAAGTTAAATAAAAACTAGCAAAATTCAAAGCTACAAATTAAACAATGCCAAGATAAACTATTTTTTTGTAATTTTTGTATTTTTTGTAAGACTCGTAATTACTAATTAACTTCAAAATATATAAAATTAAACCCTTAAATGCAATGCATATTTTTTGTATTTTCATATGAATTAAAATGCATGGACAAAATGCAAGCAATTAACATAAAATGTCAAAAAAATCCACAAAATTTCAAAAAATAAAAGAAATCCTTTGTTTGAATTTATGGGAGTGATTTATGTAGGGCAAAAATCATGTGCTCACAGCAGCCCCTCTTTGCTCGGAAACACAAATATTTTTCGTGCAAAGATAAGTGAGCGGATACGAGCGATTTTTGCCATGTTCGAATACTCCATGGGAAGCATTTTTGAAAGAGTTGACCGCACCCTTCTTCTGAGGTTTCCTACATATCTTTGGCTAAAAAGGAATCAGGTTAGTGTAGTTCGGGAAGGTCTGGTAGCTGGGACTACCATGAAGCTGTGGTTTCACTGTTGTTGCTGTTGTTGCTATTGCTTCCTGAACCCCCTTATTACACCATGTCAAAATAAAAAGAAGCTAGACTAAGCTATGATCTATGAATTAAAATATCCTATCTATATCTTCAAGCTTGATCTTGTGTTTCTTGTTGCCTTGTTGTCTCGTTTTCTCTCGGTGAAATCTATTGTTGCCGCTTTGAATTATAAACTGATATGTTCTGCTTTTCTCCGGGTGTATACTTGACTGCAGAACTTGATATGTACTCCTTTGCTATACAGGCGGGCGCCTGACTTCAGAACTTCAATGTATTCCTCTGCTATACAGGCGGGCTCCTTACTTCAAAACTTGAATGTATTCCTCTGTTATACGGGTGGGCTCCTTACTTCAAAACTTAAATGTATTCCTCTATTATACGGGCAGGCTCCCGACTTCAAAACTTGTATGTATTCCTCTGTTATACGGGCGGGCGCCCGACTTCAAAACTTGAATGTATTCCTCTATTATACGGGCGGGCTCCCGACTTCAAAACTTGAATGTATTCCTCTGTTATACGAGCGGGCTCCCAACTTCCAAACTTGAATGTATTCCTCTATTATACGGGCGGGCTCCCGACTTCAAAACTTGAATGTATTCATCTGTTATACGGGCGGGCTACCGACTTCAAAACTTGAATGTATTCCTTTGTTATACGGGCGGGCTCCCGACTTCAAAATTTGAATCTATTCCTCTGTCATACGGGCGGGCTCCTGACTTCAAAACTTGAATGTATTCCTCTATTATACGGGTGGGCTCCCAACTTCAAAACTTGAATGTATTCATCTGTTCTACGAGCGGGCTCCCGGCTTCTAAACTTGAAATGTATTCCTCTGTTATGCGGGCGGGCTCCCGACTTCAGAACTTGAAATGTTTTCCTCTGTTATACGGGCGGGCTCCCGACTTCAAAACTTGAAATATATTCCTCTGTTATACGGGCGGGATCCCGACTTCAAAAGTTGAAATGTATTCATCTGTTATACGGGCGGGCTCCCAACTTCAAAACTTGAAATGTATTCCTCTGTTATACGGGCGGGCTCCCGACTTCAAAACATGAAATGTATTCCTCTGTTATACGGGCGGTCTCCCGACTTTAAAACATGAAATGTATTCCTCTGTTATACGGGCGGTCTCCCGACTTCAAAACTTGAATGTATTTCTCCTTGTTCTCTTAATGGGTACCTGATTTCAACAAAAATAGACAAAAACAAAGAAAATTTCATGCCCCACTTTGGTAGCTGGGCACATAGGTGAGTGTTAAACTGAATTATTCTACCAACTATTATAGGAATTTGAAAGCTATGTCCTATTATCCAGGGAGGTCCTGACAACTTCTAACAATTATAAACCTAAGTTATATCCTCTAAAGGTAGTACTCCCATTACATTTGTTGTCTAAAAGGTCTTAAACTACTCCCCATTTTCCAGGAGGGTCCTGACAACTTCTAGTTAAAAGATAGTTTTAACCTAAGCTATATCTACTGAAGGTACGACTTCCGCTATATCTTGTTATCTAAGCAAACCTTAAAACTACGTCCCATTATCCAGGAGGGTCCTGAAAATTCCTAATTGAATCCTATCTTAAACATGCAAAGTTTGGAACCAACTTACATTCCTTTGGGGTACATTTATGCTAAATTATGCTACTCATGATTGTTTTGAAATTTAAACTAAGTCCTATTTTCCTGGAGAGTCCTGAGAACTTACCGTCAAACATGCTTGGTGCCTGCCTTTCCTTGAGGTGGGTTTCTCCGAAACGAACGAAATTTCTGCCCCTATTTCAATCAAAGAAAAATCTTGTCAGTTTAAAATATGGTGGTTGGTTTGTGGCCTTAACTTTGAGGGCGATTTCTCCTTCACTTCCCACGATGACTGATTTTACTTGAAGACCTTGCTTGTTTATGGACTAACCCCTTTTCTATCGTCCCCAATACGTTTCCTCTGTTCAGACTCAATATCCTCTATTTGTTGCATTGCATGAACTGCATCTCCCCAACCTCTGTGTCTCACATGAATCCCAAAGTACGTCCATTGCCCCACTCCATGTATATGTTGTTCTTTCTTGACTTAACCACTGGCATCGACCTTGAAGTCTTTTGCTCCTTTACTCATCATGATAACTGATTTCCATTCAAAGACCTTGCTCATTTCTTAACTAACCACTTCCCTTTGTCACCCTTAACCTAGAATATACCTCTTCTCCGTTCAAACCCTATACATTCTATTTGTTGCATTGCTCGTGAACTGGCATTTACCAGACCTTTGTGTTTCATATGAGCCCCAAAGCATGTTGATTGCCACCCACAGTATGTTGATCTTTCTTAAACTAAAACCGCTAGCCCCCTGACCTTGAGGTCTATTGCTCCTTCACTTGCCATGATAACTTTAATTTCTGCTTGGAAGAACTCGCTTGTCGCTAGTTAACCATTTTTTGTCAATCTTGCCGACGAAAATACCTTTGATCTATTCACCCTAACCCTTCATCTATCGCATTGTTCATGAATTGATATACCAATCCTTTGTATTTCACAAGGATCCCCAAAGCATGTTGATCATTACAAGCTCAATGCTCTTGTTGTTTTTCCTCACTTGTGACACTTTGGTGTGCTAGCCAGACCCTTTTTTGTGCAATTGGAAAGCTGGTGGCAGATTTTGAGGGCATTTCTCACTTGTTATGACCAAACAGACTCAGGAAGAGAAAGTAAATAAAACAAAAGGACCAGAGTGAAGGACAAAGGGAAGAGATGATTCTTAGAAAGAAAACTACGAAGTAGAAACCTATCAGATGTGGATACCAACTCTAATTACCATGACATGCACCTGTAGATATTCTGTCAAGCAAATCTGATGTTCAGCTCTTGTTGTACCTTTTCACCGTGAAACTAAGCTTCAATTATCTGCTTATCCAATCTGATTCACAATCCTTATTCTACTTGTAATGCCCGAAGGGTTTTCACCGTCAAGCCTCTCTCATTTCGTTCTTTATCTCAACTTACAGTCGCCTCAAGGTGCCCGTGAAGGTTTTCACTAATAAGACTCTCTCATTTTTTATTTCTCTCAGCTTTCATAGCCTTACAGTGACTTTGAGGGTTTTCACCAATAAGTCTCTCTCATTTTCATTTTCCTCGTTTGGACTCGAGTGTTTCCCCTGATATGATTCACCTCTACTTGCTCGACTTGGCATCTCTCGAAGACTGGTCAGAAGGTCTTTCTTTGGATCGTAATGCGGGCTTTTGGACAGGGCTAGAAAGAAATGGTATTAACGGGCTCAAAACAATTCAAATGGGTTCAAAAATTATAACTTTCGGAATCAGATTTCTCACAACTTCTGCCCCAGTTTCTTTCTTGGTGACTTTTGGATTTTTATTTTTGTGTAACTGAACCTTAGAGAGAGACTGCCTATGTATCCTTTCGGAATCAAGTCAAACGTAGTTCAGGGTCATAGAGATTACTTTTTTGTTGTGATTCTTCCTTCCATTTCTTTCTCTTTTTTTTCTTTTCTTTTCCCTTTTTTTTCTTTTCTTTTTCTCTTTCCTTTTCTTTTTCTCTTTTGTTGTTTTATTGTTTTTGTTGTTTTTCTTTTTTTCTTTTTCTTCTCTTTTCTCTTTTTTTTTTCTTTTCTTTTTACTTCTCTCTCTTTTCATTCCCTTTTTTTCTTTTCCCTTTACTTATCTTTCACGCTTGTGTTTCTGATCTTTGTTGCTGATTCCGAAAGAGGGGTATGAAAGAAAATAAATAAGGCTCAAAGGGGGTAACAAAGGATAAAGTATTTAGATAGCAGAGCACAATGCCTTCGTCATTTCAATCTTCAAAACATGCCAAGTACAAATAACACAGTTAAACAAACCACAGAAAACATTCACAATATCTTTTGATTGTACTAGACTCGGTAATGATATCCACACATTCGCCTTTTCATTTGTCAATTATAAAGTGCTATTGGACAACACTCTCACTCTCATTACCTCGAACGGCCCCTGTCAATTTGGCCAACTTGCTTTTACGGTTGATTTATGTTCTATCTGCCTCAGTTTCACATGGTTTGGGCTTCAAATGATCTCTAAGTGTTCAAGTCTGTTCTTATTTCCCTAAAGTGCCCCTGTCGTTTTCAAAGTTGTTTCAATGTTTCATGACTAAACTAACTTTTGAGCTCATGCTGAGAATTATGCATGCATGTTGCATCCCTAGAACCAACACAAATAGAAGTATAAGAGGAGAAGAAAACTAAACAGAAATGACTAGAAATAACAGAAAACAGAGAATTGCATTAGACTGACGGCGAAAGAGTTTGGACAACAAAACAAGCATAATAAACTAGGGTACAACCCTTAGAACAAACCTAGACAACACTACATGAGATACTACGACCAAAGGAACTAGACAAAATAAAAGGATAAGAGGGTTTTAGTCACAAGACAAAATCAAGATTACAACCTTGCAATAACCTGGACAATAGAAATGACAACAAACTAAACCACCAAAGCTCCCTTCCGGTCGACCAAGAAATGGAGTGCCTTTCCAATTACCAAGCACGGTATTATAGTCGCTAAATTCTGCATCAGCAATACCAGGAACTTCACAAGTCTTCATCTCATTGTTCTTATCAAGTTGCTTATGGGCTCCTTTTGCTGGCTCGTTCTTAAGATCAACCTCTGATAGTGCTGAAAGCTTGGTAGCCCTCGGACCTCCAAGGCTCCCAAAAGAATTCTCACATTCCTTTCCAAAATAAGTCATACCCATCCCGGGCGTCTCATTATGCACAAGCGACGGACTTTGGCTGGTGCCTGTAGCATCTGGATTTTGTGCGACAATGACGCCCGCATTAATAAGCTTCTGAATTGCATTCTTCAGATTCCAACACTTCTCTATATCATGTCCCGGGGCATTTGAGCAATATGCGCACCTTTGGGAAAGGTCAAACATCCTTGGAAGAGGGTTTGGTATTTTTATCTGGATAGGCTTCAACATGGCCGAACTTCTTAGTCTCTGGAACAGATTGGTGTATAACTCTTCCAATGGAGTTTAGGCTTTCTTTATCCACAACCTCTCATCCCTACATGTTTGATTGGGTCGGAAACATGATCCAGGGGGTTTCTGGCAGGCTCGTGGGGGTAGATAAGCATTTTATGGAGCCGGGTACCGAAAAAGTGGTGTATGACTCTAGGAGTTCTGTGGAGAGAAGTAGCATTGGGAAAGGTCACCTGGAGTACAAGGATATCCACGGGGGCGATGTCAGGGCTGGGATTGTTGATCAGGAAAACTCATCATATCATCTTTTCTGCTTCCCCCTTCCCCACCCAAGCTTGCTGGGATATTCGAAATGTCTTTCGACCAACTCATGATCTTGCCTGACTTGATTCCCTCTTCTACTAACTCCCTCATTCTTAACACCTCATCGAAAGGTCTACCCACAGTCGGGATCAAAGGATTTAAGTAGGTGGGACCCTAGGCCTGCAGGAAAAGCTCAACCATTTCTTCTTCACCAATCGGGGTACTGACTCGAGCAGCTTACTCCCTCTATCTGAGCCCAAACTCCCTAAAGCTTTCCTCCGGCTTCTTTTTAATATTAGATAGTGAGGAGCAGTCTGGGGTAACACTTGATTTTCATTGAAAGTATCAGACGAAGCCTTAAGCCATGTCACCCAATGTGGGCCACTTATCAACACTTTGACGACCATGCCAGTCCAAAGCTGCCCCAGTTTGGCTCTCACTGAAATATGCCATCATCAAGTCATCTTTCTCTCCCACACTTCTCATTTCATTGCAATAAACCTTCAGGTGGGCTACCGAATCCCCAGACCAATCATACAAGCAGAATTTTGGTACTTTAAACCCCATGGATAGGCGAATGTCAGGAGACACAGACGGTTCATTGTAATCCACGCTACCGTGATCCCTCATTCCTTGCTTGTCCCTTAAGGACTGTTCTATGATTTTCAGCTTCTTGGGTACCCCCTCTAACCCTTCTCTTCCTGTGAATTTTCCATTTTCAACATAAGGCTCATCCCGTGGGCCTTGCTTGTGCGAGTTGGGAACCTTGTGAGCAACCTCGGAGGGGTAATATTGGGCATTATGAGCTTTGGGTGGGTTTTTATTGTCAAGAACAGTGCATATGATCTGAGGGCACTTTTGGGAAAATATAGTTGGACGACGAGTAATGGAGCTACTAGGGTGGTTGGGAAAGCTGTGATAAGCGGGTAAATATGGAGAGGGTGGAGGATCGCCTGGCGTTGTGTCCGGAGTTTGGGTAAGGACAGCGTTTAGAAAGCTGGGTGGTGGCGGGGGTGGTGCTTTCCCAGTCATCCATGCCCGATACATGTCTTCCACGTGTTGTCTCAACATCTTTACCTCTTCTACCAACCCGTTGTCATGTTCAACTAGTTGCTCTCGGGCACCAGTATCAACCCACTCATTTCTGTTGTTCTCTGCCATTGTCTTTTGCCTTTGTTGTAGGGAAGAGTTACTTTAAAAACCACAATCCAACCACCTTTCTGGAATTATATGACAAAATGAAACCATCACGTTAGCATTAGGGCATTTAACATATTGGTACCCGCACATTTGGGGAATGAATTCACCTAAGCAGTTAGCAATTCCCATTATTCTTTTGATCGGTCGCATGCGTCATCCCGGCCTTTTCCTCTTTCAAATTGCAAACTTTTCCATTTTTCATTCTTCTTTTCACTCTTGCCTTTGTTTCTCTTGTTCCTATTCTCTCCCTTTCTCGATTTTTTTTAATTTTTTTGCTTTTCTTTTTTGTTTTTCCGTTCTTTTTCTTTTCTTTTCTTTTTTTTCTTATTTTTACTCTCTTTTCTTTTCTTTTTCTCTTTTGGTTACGGTTGAATCCTATAGAGATTGCCTACATATCATGACCCCGCATGAATCAGACCAAGCGTAGTTCTTGCAGATAAAAGGTAAAGGAACAATAAAACATTTTTGAAATTTTCAATTTTCATAATAAAATAAACTTCGATTACAAAAATTCAAAAACCAACAAACTAAAACAAGAACTAACAAACTTTGGTGAAAGACGAAATACAGACTCGAAGAATAACTAACCCACATAAAAAGAAAATATAGACTCTAACACAAACTGACAGACTCTAATGGCGAGAAAATACAGACTCCCATAACGGACAGACTCTAATGGAAAAGAAAAACAGACTCCCATAACTGACAGACTCTAACAGACTCAAGAAATCACGAATACATTAGGGCTTCAATTTCCCCTGGGACCAGCGGGGCATCATTCGTCCTTGCCGCGGGTTGACTAGCTAAATCCCCTTGGAGGTGGTGGAGATCTTCCATTACCCGGCGAACAAAAAGCATCACGGTGGCAAAGAACATAGATTTAGTCATATCTTCACAACTACTGCACTTCATTTCGATGTATTGGGCGATTCTTATGATTCTCTCTCTTATGACACATTTCTCTTGCAACAACCACCCAATCTGCTCAGTTCTGGCTCCCAAGGTTTGTTCGGCTACCTGATTCTGCTCTTGAAGTTGTTGCAAATCCATTTCTAATTGTGACAATATTGTGTAACAATGTTCCCTTTCAGCTTTGAATTCTTTCTCTTGTTTAACCATTTTGTTTTCTGCGACGATGACCCTTTTCTTTAATCCTGCAACCTCACCATCGAACTCTTCTTTCAACTACTTAACCATATGTGCTCCTTCTTCCGCATTTTCATCCAACTGTTTCCGAGCCCTGGTTAGTTCCTTTTCTACTTTGTTTAAATCAAAACTGTAGTCATTCACCTTCTGTCTCAAATTATCTATGAGTTTTGCATCTTTGGAACTTCGGGCATGATTTTCTGCCGCTACTTTCATTTTTTGAATTTGGGCCCGAAGGGCCTCATTTTCTTTGGCTAGTTTCTTATTTTCGCCCTCATCTGCGGCGGCCTGCAAATTTTTCTCAAATTTCAAATCCATGACTTGCTTCTCCAGTTTGCCTATTGTAGCCCTGTACTCGTGTTCTTTAGCCAACCAGTCCCACTGTTCCTGTGACGATTCGATGAAATCCTGGAGGTGGAGTCTTTTGGTAGGCCTCCCAAATGTAATTTCTTTTCTATAACAAGCATGATACTCAGGTGAAACCTCTCCTTTAGATCGATCCCGTACACAGGTATTTGCCGCCATGTATTGACACTAACTCCAGATCTAGCGGACTATTGCTTCAGGGAACTGGCCATCCGGTCCAATCTCAACTACCCGGATACTGAGATCTTCGTCTTTTGGCACTATCTGACACCTCCCAAGCTGCCTCAGAACTCGACACGGGGCATAGGGCTGAATACTCCTAAGTTCCATCAATTGGAAATGAGATCCGGTGGCTGGCATATATATGATTTTGTCCACAGATAACCACCCAAATGTCCACTCTATCTGGCACGCAGTGACAGAACGAAGGCATGTTACCCACTCTGTGACCCCTTCGGGTAAGCTAATCCCCTCAACCCTTGTAGGAAATTCCTCTATGCATGTCTTCTTTGACGACCCGTAACTCATAAATCGAGGATGGTGGCACAAATGTTCGATCATCCACATCTGCAGCAGCACATTACAACCCTAAAAAAAGTCCCCTCTGGCTTTGCAAACAGTAAGAGCGCAGAAGATTTTGGCCACTATCATGGGTGCAAGGGTGCTGTTGGCCTGAGTAAACAAGGTATTAACAATCCCAGCTACCCGTATATCAAGATTCCCATCTTTTCTAGGGAACACCAGAAGTCCCAGAAAGGCCAGCGTAAATGCAAAACACCTATGTTCTTCCCACTTGGGGCGGTTTCTTTTGCTACAGATTTTATTCTCTGGCTTGTTGAACCCTCATACATGACCATATCTGTTGTATATGAATGCCAAAGTACAAAAACCAGCTGCCAAGTCTGGGTTATGTACCGTCCTACTTATCTTCAATGAATCCAGGAACCTGTCTATGGCTACGATCCTTGGAGCAATCAGGTATTGGTGTCTCAAAGGAACCTTCGGACCCCCGATGTATCCGGATATCTCTTCCAATGTTGGGGTAAGCTCAAAATCTGAGAAGTGAAATACATTGTGAGTCGGGTCCCAGCACGTGACCAAGGCCCTTATGATGTCTCCCCTGGGTACAATCTGCAACAGTTCGGGAAAGCCCCCCAAGTATTTCTTGACCTCGTCTTGCCCTTCTCCACCTAAATCATTCCAGCACGGCCGAAACTCGAAAGGGATTTTACTTATGATTGAGGAAGGTTCATTTTGGATTGTGCTCATCCTGCATATTTATTAAGGTGATTAAGCGCAACAATCATGATTTTATTCTATTTGACTCCAAAATTAAAATTGACTCCTTTTTTTCCTATGAATTTTAATTCTAAAACCAAAAGCTCAGCTTTGCAGATACGACCTTTTAGAACCTCCGGAGGAAGATTTTAAGGTTGTGCCCGCTAACTGGGCAAAAATTGGAAAAAGACCAAAGGTGGCTATTTATGCAAAATCAGCCTTCCGGCGTCCCTTTCGGGAACATTAAGCTATTTTTGACAAAAATGGCATCACCTTACCTATTTACAATAAAACAAAATTTTGTTCATTTTGGGCTATTTTTGCAAAAAGAAGTTGGACCGGATGGGGGTTGCCTACGTATCCCACACCCTGTGAGAATAAAACTGGCGAAGTTCGGGCAAACAAAACAAACTATTTTTGAAAACAAGACTTTTTTCCTTTTTCATTGGTAAATGAAACAAGACCCTTTTTTCTTTTTGAATGATTTTTTTTTCACTTTTCTCAAAAATTCGGCAGAGTTTCGACACTATCTGGACATTGTTTTTTTTCAAAACAGGTGATTAACTCTCTTTACCCTCACACTACTATTTCTTTCCTTTAAAAGCCGGTCAGCATGCGAATCCAAAACAGATAAATGCACAAGTAAGATTAATCAGGATGGTCTATTATTCCGGGTACACCTGTCCTAGACGGACCCAACCCCTGTGTTGAGTCCCCTAAGTCAAAATGCACATGATGCAGATAAGCATTCCTACTAGGATCCGGCATGAGGCTGAGTTATTCTAGGTTCAAGATCTGGGTATATGTTCTAGACTGTGTACCCAAGCGGACAACTTGAGTCGAGAAGCGGGCTACGTACCGGGAACCAAAAGGCCATCAGGCTTAGTAACTTGTACGGTCTCTTTCTTATTTCAAGGTATGACACTAACAGAATAGGGAGTCTCTACCAGCGAGCACATCGTCGGAGATGAGAAGAGAAGGGTTTCGTAGCATTTTTATATATACAGTTCAAGTAATATCAAAGCGGTAAAAAGCAACATTTTGCCCATTAGGTCCAAACATGTAATAAACCATATAACAGATAAAGCCAAATACAACAATATATCTAAGATCGATTCTGAACCTGAACCAAAGCTCTGGGTTCCTTTCCCCAGCAGAGTCGCCAGAGCTGTCACACCTCCTTTTTCTCACTACACCCCATAAAGGGTATAATAATAAGGGAGTTTTTCCAACTTGAAGTGACAATCAAAACAGGATTTATTAGATTCAAAGTCGACACTTGAGAGATTTATAGTTTCCCAAGTCACACGAATCCCGAATCGAGGAAAATAATTACTCTGTTTAACAGTCTGCGAACCAGAAATCCGAGTAAGGCATTCTACTAACCCGGGAGAAGGTGTTAGGCATTCCCGAGTTTTGTGGTTCTAGCACGGTCGTTCAACTATCATATTCGGCTTAAATTATCTGATTTTAAACAATTATGAACCTATGTGCAATTTTTAACTTTTAGCCGCTTTTATTATTATTTTTAAAGAGAATTGCAACGTCGTTAAAACACGTCTCGAACCACGTCACATAAATGCACCCGTGGTTTTTGACATATTTTATCATCGTTGAGATTTGGATTTGGATCACATAAATGCGCACCCAAATTTAGGAAAGTAGTATCGTTAAACACGCGCCTAAAGCAACTATGCGTTTGTACTTTGGGAGAGCCATGAAGTTTGCTAAATGGCACGCCTCGGAATCTAAGGATCAATTCAAGATTAAATAAAGCAAGGGCCACGCAATTGTCATTTTTACTTGGCATGGCGCGCCTCAATTCTATTTAAAGGATATTTAAACTAAAAAGCTCGGAGGGCCATAGACTATGTTTTACTTAACATGGCGCACCTCAAATCCGCATAAAAAATCTAATTATTAATTAAGATAAAGGCTTAAGGAAATTGTAATTATTATAAAAATAGAACCCAAACTTAATTCAAATAGTTGAAAGGCCTGTCATTGAATGAAATCAAATCCATTTCAAAGCCTGGGCTTGAGGCGAGGCCCAATAGCCTATCGAAGCTATCAAGCCATTGATTTCTTGCAGCTTGAATTAAACTTAAGAGGAGACCCACTGCTGGAAGCAAACCATTGTCACAAGATTAGGGCTCAGGATCGAACCCCCCTTAACTCAACACCAGTTGCACCATTTACCATTTCTAACAAAAAAAAACACAAATCAACTAAAGATTATAACAAGGAAAAGATGATCTAATAAAGAACTCCAAGATCCCACAGAGATAGATATTATATCATCGTGATCTTAAACAACAAACTCAATTAACTTAAAATGAAATACTACATGATTTGGCAAATAGAAAAACTCAAAACTGAATAGACCTCAATACGGAGGTGTATGATTTCAGACTTAGGGACATCCACCTAAAATGTGTTCGAATAGACTTACACAACAATATTGATCCATCAAACATTCCCAAATCAGCTACAATTTCTATTACACTAATTCTCTATTACTGGTACATGTAACCAGCCAGTTCACGTTTAGCTCAACAGACAGATGGAAAACAAAGCACTGGCTTAATGACAGAACAGAAAGCTAAACTGCAGTAAATAAAAATTTACAACTCAAATGAGCCTATGTAGATTTGATCTTTAAAAGCAATCAGATTCAGCTACATTTTCAACAAAACTTCATGCCTTTTTATACAAGAAAACCCACGTTTACAACCTCACTATCCATTCACTGGTTCAAAGACATACCTCGAAATGAGAAAGGGATGTAAATAATCACAGGGTCAGTGGACATCAGCAAGCAGGACAGAACTCAGATTTATTTAATAGAACAGTAAAAAAATAGCTCAGAATAGTAGAGGAACCACAGATTCACATTCCAACTTCAAACCCAACTCCACACCATTCTTAAATCCAGCTAACTTAAAACAATTTCAAAAATCATAGATTGAGCAAGTCTCCAGAAGACCCAATGAACAGTAACTCTTAGCCATTTTGTATACTTTTTTGGATTTTTTAGCTCTCTGATTCTTACTACTCTCAAAATCTCTATTGTGTTCTAGCAATTGAAATTAAAGAAACAAAACAATCAGATTCAATCAAACAGTTGTCACACCTCTTTTTTCGCTACTACACCCCGTGAAGGGTATAATAAAGGGAGTTTTTCCAATTAAAGGACAGTCAAAACGGGATTCGTTTATTAAGAGATTCAGAGTCACCACTTGGGATATTTGTGGTGTCCCAAGTCAGCAGTATTAATCCCGAATCGAGGAAAGGAGATAAATGCACAAGTAAGATTAATCAGGATGGTATATTATTCCAGGCCACCTGTTACGATTAATGTGTTAATTTTGTGATCCTAGACCTAACTGAAACGTGTAGGAACCTTTATTTGTAACATCAGGATTTCTCCTTTAATTTCCAATTATCAGAATAGATATGGAATGAAGCACTCAAAACGCAGCCTTATTTTACTCCATGGAAGTTCAACACAGTCGAAAACAGAGCCTAAAACAATCTTATTTGATTAAAGATTAAAGTGAAAACAACTACCAAAGGTTTATCTCATGGTTGACTTGCTTTTCAAATAGATTTATGAAACAATTGACAGGAAATCAGCGAAAACTAACTCAAACTATTCTATGAACCTAACATGAAACTAGTTATAACTAGTACTCAACTCAAAAAGCTCTCATGCATCTTAGACCTAACAATTAACAGTCCAACTAATACAAAATCAGTTTTCAGTCCAGTACAGTCCCATATAGATCAAACCAGTCCAAACAGTTGGTCTAGTTACAACTAAACATGAATAACAAAGCTAAATATTAACATCTAACAGCAATTCTAAGTAAACTCAGGTGAACAATAAGCAATTCTTCATCATTGGTTCCACAGGTTGTTCATACACGTGAGTCAAACTTCCAGATCATTAGGGACAATAAAAGTGTACCTGGTATTTAAATCACAACAGAAGGAAGAAGTATCAGCAGCAGTAACAAGCAGGGATCAGATGACAACCCAGTAATGAACTCGATAATCCAGGAAGTGTTCAAAGTAAGATAGAACCAGGAAATCAACTATAAGCGACTTGAATTGACCCAAATAGACTTGAAATTGAGCCCAGAAGTTCCAGAAAAACCCTCAGCACTTAAAATACCCAATAACAACTTGAATAAACCCCAAACTTCTTGCAAATACTTTAACTCTCGAACATAGAACAGAAAACAGAGAAATTCGAGCTGTTTCTGATCCAATATGATCAATGTAACACTAATTTTTCTTTTTGATTTACTGTTGTTTTCCTGAAAATTTGAGAAGTCTAAGATCTAAGGGAGTTTGGATTTGAAATTTGAATTTCAGATCTAGGAAGCTTGGAGAATATTTTTGGGGGAAATCTTGAGGCCCCAAACTTACTAATGAAGGCAAATAAACTGCCTTTTATAGGCAAAACCTCAGGGGAAAGCTTCTAGATCTCACTCACACCTTTTCCCCCCTCTTTTATTTTTAGATTTTGATTATTTAGTCCCTTATTTCATGTCTTGTTACTCAAGTTACTGCACTATGTTTTTGTAATCATAACTAAAGACCACTTCTAGAATTGTCTTGGGTATTCTAGTTTCAATTTCTATCAAATTCCCCATGCTAAACTACCCATATTACCCTTCCATCAGCCCTGAAATTACTAACCCACCCCAACCCTGTTAACTACCTAAATTTTCTAACTAACCTTAGTAAGATAACTATGTTTAAGAACTCAACAGGGGCTAAAGACCCAGCTTAATCATTCATACCAATTAATCAGAACAAGGAGATTAAATCTAACCATGTTCAGCAATTCAAACGTGAAATTATACTGAACAAAATCAAATATCAAAATGAATCTACTTGTATCTAAAACATGAACGAAACTAGTCAAACTGCCATGAAAGCCATTATCAAACACAAAACCCTAAGACAAATTAATTCCAAATTGGGAACAAAATCACTGCCAAATAACTAACATAGATGAAAACATGACTTAATCAGAAAACAAAAATCAATTGAATTCAAATAACAAAGAATTAGAAGAAACTCACGTATGCACGATCGGGACGGAGACTGAAATCTCGATTCGAGCCTCGGAGCAATGTTAAGCATTTGTTCTTCTCAAAGAACAAATGAAAAAGTTGTTTCGTGACTCGAATCCAATGCAAGACTCAAGAAATAGAGCAAAAATCGAGCAAAATGAACTTCTAGGGTTCTGCCGGCTCTATGATTTAAAACTCGAACCGTTCTGATGATGTTCGAAGAAATATGGTTGGGTATTACGAATGAGGAAGGTTAGGGGATGTTGTGGTGTTATTTTGGAGTCGTTTGAGGCCGGTGCCGCCGTGCACGGTGGTGGCGGCGCCTAGGGTTTGGTAGATTTGAGTGGATTGGGTAGGATTTGAGGGGAGAGGGGTTTGGATTTGGAAAGGGGAAGAAGAGAAGAGGCTGTGGTAAAATTTTGGGGGCCATTAGGTGAGCGCCGCCGGCGGAGACGATTTTCGGCCGGTAGCTCATGGCGGAGATTAGCGGAGACGATGGTGTTTTGCCGGCGTTACGGGGGGTACAAGGAAGAGACATACTGTCTCTAGTGTTTAAAGACATTTTTATGTAAAATTTGCATCTATTGGGAGCCGCTGGATCAAAGAAGATGGATGGCTTCGATCTATTGACGCCAAACGACGTCATTTCGTCTTAAGGAGGGGCAGGCCAGGTTAGGGCGTGGATTGGGCCGGGACTGGAGCAGATTGGGGGCGGGTCGTTTGGGTTAAGCCAATTTGGCCCAAATTTGGGCATTTACTAAGACCACTCTTTCTTTTAATTTTCCACTTAATTTCTTTTCTTTTCCCTTTTTATTTTGTATTTATTTTTATTCATTATTTATATTATTTTGATTTTTATTAAATGCCAAATCAACAAATAAAAACCTAAATCGACTTCTAGAATTATATTACTCAATTTTCAACTACACTAATTCCTAATTTAAATGCAAACTAAGACAAATTACAAGTATAAATGCAAAAGAACCATTTTTGTTATTTTCTTTATTTTTTTTGTAGTATTGATTACTAATTAATCATAAAATGTGACATTAACCCTACATGCAAATGCCAAGTATTTTTGTATTTTTCATGAATTAAACAATAATAAACGTGCACAAACAAATGCAAACAATTAACAAAACATGCCACAAAAATCCATAAAATTGCAAATAATGAAAAAAGTTATTTTGTTTTGAATTTATGGGAATAATTCATATAGGGCAAAAATCACGTGCTCACAGCTGCCCCTCTTTGCTCGGGAACACGAAGAGTTCTCGGGCAAGCATAAGTGAGCGGATACGAGCGATTTTTGCCCATTTGAACACTTCGTGTGAAGCATTTTTGAAAGATTTGTCCGGACCCTGCTTCGGAGGTTACCTACATATCCTTGGCTAAAAAGGAATCAGGTCAGTGTAGTTTTGGAAGGTTTGGTAGCTGGGACTACCAAGGGCTGTGATTTCACTGCTGCCGCTGCTGCTACTGCTCTCTGACCTCCTTATTACACCAAGTCGAAATAAAAAAGAAGATAGCCTAAGCTATGACCTATGAATTACAAAAGTCCTATCTATGTCTTGATCTTGCGCTTCTTGTTGCCTTAAAATTGTATCCTTCCGACGGAATTCTTATATTGTTGCCTTGAATTGTGATCGGAGATATTTCTCCATTCCTCCGAGTGATGCTTGACTACTGAAACTTGAAATATATGCATCTATTCTCCAGGCGGGCTTCTGATTGCTGACACTTGAAATGTATTCCCTTATTCTCCAGGTGGGCTCCTGATTGCTGAACTTGAAAAGTATTCCCTTGTTCTCCAGGTGGGCTCCTGATTGCTGAACTTGAAAAGTATTCCCTTGTTCTCCAGGTGGGCTCCTGACTTTAACAAAATAGACAAACAAAGAAACTTTTCTGCTCCAGTTTGGTGGTTGGGCACATCATGTTACCAAATATTAAAAACGTTGAAAGCTAAAATTTGAATTGTACTTCCCTTATTCTCCAGGTGGGCGCCTGATTGCTGAGCTTGAAATATATTCCCTTGTTCTCCAGGTGGGCTCCTGACTGCTGAACTTGAAATGTATTCCCTTGTTCTCTAGGTTGGCACCTGACTTCAACAGAATAGACAAACAAAGAAAATTTTCTGCCCCAGTTTGGTGGTTGGGAAGATTTGTGAGGCGTTAGCAAAATGTAGATCACCTAAGCTATTGATGCAATGATGAGAGTAAAACTAAAGGCTTGATTGGAATGTACGTCTCCTGTGGGTAAAACCAAGGACATTTGACTAGAGAATTCATCAGAGTAGGTCTTCTATCTTAGGAGAAAGATTCATCCGACTAAGATTTAGATCCTAGGAGAAAATTCATCAGACTAGGTCTTTTGTTATCTTGTTATCTTAGGTGAAAGTTTCATCAGACTAAGATTTTGATCATAGGAGAAAGTTCATCAGACTAGGTCTTCTATCTTAGGAGAAAGATTCATCCGACTAAGATCTTGATCCTAGGAGAAGATTCATCGGACCAAGATTTTGATCGTAGGAGAAGGTTCATCAGACTAGGTCATCTATCTTAGGAGAAATATTCATCAGACTAAGATTTTGATCCTTAGGAAAAGGTTCATCAGACTAGGTCCAGTTTTATTATCTTAGGAGAAAACTTTATCAGACTAAGATTTTGATCCTAGGAGAAGGTTCATCAGACTAGGTCGTCTATCTTAGGAGAAAGATTCATTAGACTAAGATTTTGATCCTAGGAGAAGGTTCATCAGACTAGGTCGTCTATCTTAGGAGAAAGATTAATTAGACTAAGATTTTGATCCTAGAAGAAGGTTCATCAGACTAGGTCAATTTTTATTATCTTAGGAGAAAGCTTCATCAGACTAAGATTTTGATCCTAGGAGAAGGTTCATCAGACTAGGTCGTCTATCTTAGGAGAAAGATTCATCAGACTAAGATTTTGATTCTCGGAGAAAGTTCATCAGACTAGGTCTTCTATCTTAGGAGAACAATTCATCAGACTAAGATTTAAAGCAATGGCAACATATAATGCATACTAGCAAGATAGGCAAGGGCAAAGATTTGAGACACTTCCCTTTGATTGGCTCTCCTCTTCTTCCTTTTCTTTTTCTTTCTTTTCTTTTTCCCTTATTGTTGAACCAACTTTCTTGCACTGCTTTGTTCCTGTTTCAAACAAAGAAAACTTGTAAGTTTAAATGTGGTAGTTAGTTTAAATGAGGGCGGCCCGATATCCTCTATTTGTTGCATTGCATGAACTGGCATCTCCCCAACCCTTATGTCTCATATGAATCCCACAACACGTCTATTGCCCCCACTCCATGTATATCATGTTCTTTCTTGACTGGCCTCGGCCTTGAGTTTATTGTTCCTTCACTCGCCTTGATAACTGATTACCACTTGGAGACCTTGCTGACCACTTTCTTTGTTACCCTTAATGCATAAAATATCTCTGATCCGTTCACCAAACACCCATCATCTGATATGTACCAAACCTTTCATGCTTCATCGAAAATACCTTTGATCCATTCACTCCAAACCCTTCATTTGTTGCGTTGTTCATGAATTGACATATACCAAGCCCTTGTAATTCACAAGGATCCCAAAGCGTGTAGATTGTTGCCAACTCAGTGTGCCTGCTGTTCTTTCCTGACTTATGACAATTTGATATGCTGGCTAGATCCCGTTTTGTTCAATTGGAAAGCTGGTGGTAGATTTTGAAGTCATTTCTCACTTGTTATGACCAAACAGACTCAGGAAGAGGGAGTAAACAAGGTATAAGGAATAGAGTAAGGGATAATGGAAAGAGATGATTCCTAAGAAGAAAACTACAAAGTAGCAACCTATCGGATGTGGATACCGATTCTGACGACCTTGACACGCACCTGTAGCCTACTCCATTTAGCAAATCTGACGTTCAGCTCTTGTTGTACCTTTTTGCCATGAAACTAGGCTTCAATGCTCCGCTTATCCGATTTGATTCACAATCCTTATTCGAGTTGTAGTGCCCGAAGGGTTTTCACCATCAAGCCTCTCTCATTTTTGTCCTTCTCTCAACTCACCATCGTCTTGTGGTGCCCGTGAAGGTTTTCACCAATATGACTCTCTCATTTTTTATTTCTCTCAGCTTGCATCGCCTTGGGGTACTCGTGAGGGTTCTCATCAACAAGACTCTCTCATTCTTCATTTCCTTCGTTTGGACCAGAGTGTTGCCCCTGCTATGATTCACCTCTATTCGCTTGACTTGGAATCTCTCTAAGACTTATCAGAAGGTCTTTCTTTGGACCGTAATGCAGGATTTTGGACAGGGTTAGGAAGTAAGGGTATCAAAGGCCCAAAACAATTCAACTTGGGTTCAAAATTACAACTTTTGGAATCAGATTTCTCACGGCAACCACAGCTTCTGCCCCAGTTTCTTTCTTGGGGACTTTTGAATTTTTATTTTTGGTGTGACTGAACCTCAGAGAGAGGCTGCCTACGTACCATCTCGGGATCAAGTCAAACGTAGTTCAGGCCATAAAATTTCTTTGTTGTTGCGATCTTTCCTTTCTTCCACTTTTCCTTTTCTTTCTTTTCATTTTTTTTCTTTCTCTTTTTCTTTTTTTCTTTTTCTTTTCTCTATTTTCTCTTTTCTTTTTCTTTTCTCTTTTTGTTTTTCTTTTCTTTTCTCTTCTTTTCCTTTCTTTTCTTTTCTTTTTTCTTTCTTTTCTATTTCACTATTTTTCTCTTGTTTCTCCACTAACTTTCCCGCTCGAGCTTCCGCATTTTGTTATCGCTTCCGAAAGAGGGGTATGCAACAAAATAATCGAGGCTCAAAGGGGTAACAAAGGATAAAGTGTTTGGATAACAGAACAAAATGCCTTCATCATTCAAATCTCCAAAACATGCCAAGTACAAACTACACAATTAAACAAACTGAGGAAAACATATGTAACATCTTTTGATTGCACCAGAATTAATAACCATATCCACACATTTACCTTCTACCATTGGACAAAAACCTCAGTACCACGAAAGACCCTGATAGACTTGGGGCAAACTTGCCCTTGGCTTCAAATCGATGCAGCATGATGCATTTCAACAGTATTTCTCTATGTTCTGTCTACACTAGTATCACACAATTTAGGCTCGAAGTGATCTCAAAATGCCCTTACTTATTTCCCTCGAATGTCCTTACATCTTCTGTATTATTTCATTGCTTCATTACTAAACTGTCTTTTAAAACCAGACTAAGAATTATGCGTGCATGTCATGTCACCAGAACCATCATGAAAAGAATTGTAAAAGGAGAAGAAAACTAAACGAAATGACTAGAAATGGCAGGAAGCAGAGAATTGCATTTGACTGACGGTGAAAGGGTTTAAACAACAGAACACACAAACAAACCTAGAAAACACTAAACAAGCTTTTACGGCAAAGTTAAAAGATAGAAGGGTTTGAGTCACAAGACAATATCCGGATTACAACCCTAAAAATAACCCAGACAACGGAAATGAAAACAAAATAAACCACCGAAACTCAACTCTAGCCAACCAAGAGATGAAGAGTCTTTCCAATCACCAAACTCGATATCTTAGCCACTGGACTGCACATCAAAATTGATGGGACCTTTACCAATTTCAATATCATTGACTTCATTCAACAAGTTTTCGACAGGATTCTCATACTCCTTGTCACCACGGATCTTCCTCACAAAATGTGCATCATCATGTGCAGGCAAAGGATTCTGTGCAGTGTTTTGGGTGGCACTGTCCTGGACCGCAATTATCCCTTCCTGAATCATTCTTTCTATCTCTCTTTTCAAATCCCGGCAACTTTCGACATCGTGCCCCTGGGCATTGGAATGGTATCCACAGCTTTTAGAAGGGTTAAAGCTTCTTGCACGCTTGTCCACAAGATTCAGAGGAATCGGTGCAATCAGATTATAATGCTTTAGTTTCTCAAATAAGTTTGCATATGACTCTTCCAAGGGGGTGAAAGTTTCTTGCTTCTGTGCCCTCTCTTGCTTGAAATTTTGACTGGCCCGCAAACCCACTCCCGGAGGGTTCTTGTAGGCTCTTAGAGGTGGGTAGGTGTTTTGAGTTGGGTAAGTATTTTGTGGGGTGGGTGCACGCCATTGCGCATGGGTAGGATGTTGGGGGTATGTTTGGGCATGGTGGACAAAGAAGTAGGGATCATGGGGTGGGTAATAATGCTGTGGAGTGTGGGGGTAGGTTTGGGGTCGGGGTCGGGGTCGAGGTTGATGGTAATATGTTGTCGGGCCCCTGGACCAAGTTCTAGAGTCAACTACAACCACATCTTCTTTCTTTTTCTTTCCCAATACCCCTCCAATGCCGCTCTGGATAGCTTGGGTAGTCGCCTTGATCGTCGAATAGCTCATAATTTTGTTGGATTTGAGCCCCTCTTCCACCATACTTCCCATTTTCACTACCTCGTTGAAAGATTTTCCCACTGCTGACACCATGTGACCATAGTAGGTGGGCTCCAAATCCTGTAAGAAGTAATCGACCATCTCGCTCTCTTTCATGGGAGGATCGACTCTTGTTGCCTGTTCTCTCCATCGAAAACCGTACTCCCTGGGCTTTTTCTTGATTTTAGTCAGTGACAGACGGTCCGAGACGATTTTGATATTATACTGAAAATGGCACGCAAACGCTTGGGCCAAATCATCCCACGTGTACCATCAGGCATGATCCTATCGCGTGTACCATTCCAAGGCTGCACCACTGAGACTTTGACTAAAATACGCCATTAATAACTCATCCCTTCCCCCAGATCCTCTCGTTTTGCTACAGAATCCCCTTAGATGGGCTACCGGATCACCATGTCCATCATATAAGTCAAACTTGGGTAACTTGAATCCTGCTGGCAACTGGACATCAGGAAACAAGCACAAATCCTTGTAGGCTAACTTACTTGGCCACCCAATCCTTGCATGTTCCTAAAGGATTGCTCCAGGCTTTTTAATTTTCAAAACATCTCTTCCTGTTCGGTATTCTTAAACGGCTTGTTAGTTTCCATCGGGAGCTCAAAGTGAGGGGTGTAGGAGTATGGCTCAGGAGCTTTAAAGGTAGGCTCCGAAGGGTAGTACTGGCTGTCGTGAGTTTGAAACAATGGCTCACTGGAAGATCTTTGTAATGTGGCAGGTGGAGGCGCTACAAAGACAGGGGTGATTGGTGGAGGAGGGTTTTGCTTGGGTGGTGGAGCTTGGGGAGGATAGAAGGAGGTGCCATAACTCTGTTGGTAGAAAGGGAAAGTTGGAGATGAATTCACAGTAGGAGGCTCCTGAGAATGAGCCAAAGATGGGATATATGCTAGATTGGCGGGATAAACTAACGCCGGCTGACCCTTAACTCAGGCCCGATGCGTCTCGGCCATCTGCTGCCCCAACTTATATATCTCTTCCCCCATTGATTTGACATCCACCACTTCTACCTCTTTTGATGGGTCCACGATACTGGTATCTTATTCTTGGCATGTCATGTTCAGTTTATTTTTTGACCGGGTGTTGTAGGAATGGGTTGCCAGGATGCCAACCAACTAAACCATTTGCCTGGACTCATCATCAACAACAACTTTGTTAGCGGTTGGAGCATTGACAGATAGATAACCTCACATTTGGGAATGAATGAACCTAAGCAGTTAACCATTTCTATTATGCCTTTGCTTGGTTGCATGCGTCATCCCGGCTTTCTTTTCCTTTATTTGGTAGGCCTGTTCTTTGGTTCAACCTCTCACTCTTCCCTATTATTTTCCATTGTTTGTTTCTTGCCTTTCCCTCTTTTGTGATTTTTCAAATTTCCATTAATAAAACTCTGATTACTAGGTTATTTGTTTTCTAGAAAAGGATACTACAAAACAAACTCGATGGTTAAAACTAGATCTAGAGCACATCAAAGCTTCACATTATGGGGCCCACGGGGCATCACTCGGCATCGCCCGGGCCTACGCAAGACTGAGAAGGTTTCAATGTCAACTGTAGGCTATTTAAAGAAAGCTGGCCATGTAATGACTTATTTTGACTTAAAAGAAAGAACATTGGCTATTTTCAAAAATATTTATTTTAAGAGAACAAAGACTCGGTTTTGCAATTACGGCCTTTCAGCACTTCCGAAAGGAAGATTTTAAGGATGTGCCCACAAACCGTTTTAAAATGACTCAGGGTGGCTGATCTTGCAAAAATAGCCTTTCGGCGCCCTTTTGGGGGACATTCGGCTTATTTTTAACAAGAATGGCGTCACCCGACTTATTTTGACAACAATTTAAAATTTTGACATTATTTGGCTATTTTTTAAAAGGGATGGTTGGACCCTATGAGGGTTGCCCACGTATCTCACATCCGGTGCGAATCAAACCAGCGCTGTTAGGGCAGATTTGCCAAAATCGAAGCTATTTTGAACAACAATTTTCTTTCTATTTTTCAAATATTTTTCTCTTTTTCTTATTTTCATTTTTCAAAAATCCGGCAGCATTTCGGTACTATTTGGGTGTTGGTTTTTTTCAAAAAAATGATTACCCTCACTTAGTCCTAATACTGCTATTTTTCACAATTTTCCCTCATTATATACAAGCCGTTCAACATGTAAATCCGAGCAAATAAATGCGCAAGTAGCACGTAAGATGCATCAGGATGGTCATTTCATTTCAGGTCACCTGTCCTAGATGGACCCAACCCCTGTGTTGAGTCCCTTAAGTCAAATGAACATGATGCAAACAAGCGTCCTACTAGGGATCCGACATGAGTTTTTGTTCTTCTAGGTTTAAACCCTAGGTTTATTGGTCTAGACCTGGCTTACCCGAGCGGACAACTCGGGCCGAGGGGGAGGCAGCGTACCCGGGATACAGAAGCTCCGCCGGCTTAGAAACTTATCCAAACCTCATTCTAAATTGGGAAAGACTCTAAACAGAAGAGAAGCTACACGAAGTGCACCCTTCTCCATGATGTAGAAGACTCAGAGATAGGAAGGGATTCGCGACAATTTATATACAATTCAACAAATATCAAAGAGGTAAATCATTTAACACATATAGCATGGAACATGTAGACAAATCAGATAAAGCCAGATATAACAATTTAACTAAGCTCGAATTCTTGAACCCTGAATTGAAATTCTGGGTTCTTGTCCCCAGCAGAGTCATCAAAGCTGTCACACCTCCTTTTTCACTACTACACCCCGTGAAGGGTATAATAAAAGGAGTTTTTCCAATTAAAGGACAGTCGAAATGGGATTCGTTTATTAAGAGATTCAGATTCGCCACATGGGAGATTTATGGTGTCCCAAGTCAGCGGTATGAATCCCGAATCGAGGAAAGGGTTTGACTCTGTATTACAGTCGCGAACTAGAAATCCGAGTAAGGAATTCTGTTAACCTGGGAGAAGGGGTTAGGCACTCCTGGGTTCCGTGGTTTTAGCACGGTCACTCAACTGTCGTATTTGGCTTATTTATCTTATTTTAATACATGTTGAACCTATGTGCAAATTTTAACTTTTGACCGCTTTTATTCAATTTTTATAAGAAAGTTGAACGTCGTTTAAAACGTGTCTTTGGATTACGTCACATGAAATGCACCCGCAATCCTAAACACATTTTATTCAACGTTTTGGGATTTGATTTGGGTCACATGAATTGCATACCCGAGTTTAAGAAGGTAATTTTATTAAAATATGCGTCTAAAGAGAGTAGCGCATTATTATCTTTGGGGAAGACCGTGAAATTCGCTAAACGACCCATCCCAAATTCTAAGTATTTTAGTATATACATTTAAAGAGGGCCCAGCAATTCATGTGTTTTGTTTAGCGAGGCTTATCTCATTTTTATTATTTAAAGGGCAAACCTAAAGCAACTACGATTTTCTATTTAATATGTCTCTAACAAAGACCTAATTAATTAGTATTATAAAATTCGGGCTTTAAGTTCGTGTCCGGATCCAAACAAAAGGAAGAACCTTTTAAATTGAACCTGCTACCTAACTTAAAGCACACAGCCTACCATTTAAATACTAACAGACCAGTTTCCATTTCAGTCTTGGGCCCAATGAGCCCAAGCCATATGATGCATGCACGCCGAACAAGGATTCCCAATAAACACAGATATTGGGCCTGAGACAAGCCCAAATCGGACAAGGCAGACCAGGCTGCAAAGGAGAGATTGAGGGATCGAATCCCTGAAGTCGGGCAGACCATGGGATTGCTTACAAATTTGCCCATCATTAATTAGACATTCTGATTTTAAGGCAAGGCAGTGTTGAAATCATATTACTAACAAAGTAGTTCCAGAATACACCGATCTAAAACTGATCGCCCAGGCCACCTGTTACGATTAATGTGTTAATTTTGTGATCCTAGGCCTAACTGAATCGTGCAGGAACCTTTATTTGTAACGTCAGGCTTTCTCCTTTAATTTCCAATTATCAGAATAGACATGGAATGAAGCACTCAAAATGCAGCCTTATTTTACTCCATGGAATTTCAACACAGTCGAAAACAGACCCTAAAATAATCTTATTGGATTACAGATTAAAGTGAAAACAACTACCAAAGGTTTATCTCATGGTTGACTTACTTTTCAAATAGATTTATGAAACAATTGACAAGAAATCAGCGAAAACTAACTCAAACTATTCCATTAACCTAACATGAAACTAGTTATAACTAGTACTCAACTCAAAAAGCTCTTATGCATCTAAGACCTAACAATTAATAGTCCAGCTAATACAAAATCAGTTTTCAGTCCATTACAGTCCCATATAGATCAAAGCAGTCCAACAGTTGGTCTAGTTACAACTAAACATGAATAACTAAGCTAAATATTAATAGCTAACAGCAATTCTAAGTAAACTCAGGTGAACAATAAGCAATTCTTCATCATTGATTCCACAGGTTGTTCATACACGTGAGCCAAACTTCTAGATCATTAGGGACAATGAAAGTGTACCTGGTATTTAAATCATAATAGAAGGAAGAAGTATCAGCAGCAGTAACAAGAAGGGATCAGATGACAGCCCAGTAATGAACTCGATAATCCAAGAAGTGTTCAAAGTAAGATAGAACCAGGAGATCAACTATAAGCGACTTAAATTAACCCAAATAGACTTGAAATTGAGCCCAAAAGTTCCAAAAAACCCTCAGCACTTAAAACACCCAATAACAACTTGAATAAACCCCAAACTGCTTGCAAATGCTTTAACTCTCGAACATAGAACAGAAAACAGAGAAATTCGAGCTGTTTCTAATGCTAAATGATCAATGTAACAATAATTTTTCTTTTTGATTTTCTGCTGTTTTTCTGAAAATTTGAGAAGACTAAGATCTAAGGGAGTTTGGATTTGAAATTTGAATTTCAGATATAGGAAGCTTGGAGAATATTTTTGGGGGAATTTTGAGGCCCCAAACTTACTAATGAAGGCAAATAAGCTGCCTTTTATAGGAAAAACCTCAGGGGGAAGCTTCTAGATCTCACTCACACCTTCCCCCCCCCCCCTTTTATTTTCAGATTTTGATTATTTAGTCCTTTATTTCATGACTTATTACTCAAGTTACTGCACTATGTTTTTGTAATCATAACTAAAGCCTACTTCTAGAAGGGTCTAGGGTGTTCTAGTTTTAATTTCTATCAGATTCCCCATGCTAAACTACCAATATTACCCTTCCATCAGCCCTGAAATTACTAACCCACCCCAACCCTGTTAACTAACCTAAATTTTCTAACTAACCTTAGTCAGATAACTATGGTTAAGTACTCAACAGGGGCTAAAGACTCAACTTAATCATTCATACAAATTAATCAGAACAAGGAGATTAAATCCATCCAAGTTCAGCAATTCAAATGTGAAATTATACAAAACAAAATCAAATATCAAAATGAATCTACTTGTATCTTAAACATGAACGAAACTAGTCAAACTGCCATGAAAGCCATTATCAAACACAAAACCCTAAGACAAATTAATTCCAAATTGGGAAACAAAATCACTTCCAAATAACTAATACAGATAAAAACATGACTTAATCAGAAAACAAAAATCAATTAAATTTAAATAACAAAGAACGAGAAGAAACTCACCTATGCACGACCGGAACGGAGACTGAAAACTCGATTCGAGCCTCGGAGCAATGTTAAGCATTTGTTCTTCTCAAAGAACAAACGAAAATGTTGTTTCGTGACTCGAATCCAATGCCAGACTCAAGAAATCGAGCAAAATGAACTTCTAGGGTTCTACCGGCTCTATGATTTAAAATTCGAACCGTTATGGTGATGTTCGAAGAAATATGGTTGGGTATTAGGAATGAGGAAGGTTAGGGGATGCTGTGGTGTTTTTTTGGAGTCGTTTGGGGTCGGCGTCGCCATGCACGGTGGTGGCGGCGCCTAGGGTTTGGTAGATTTGAGTGGATTGGGTAAGATTTGAGGGGAGAGGAGTTTGGATTTGGAATGGGGAAGAAGAGAAGAGGCTGTGGTAAAATTTTGGGGGCCACTGGGTGAGCGCCGCCGGTAAAGACGATTTTCGGCCGGCGGCTCATGGCGGCTCATACTGGAGACGATGGTTTTTTGCCGGCGTTACAGGGGGGTACGAGGAAGAGACATACTGTCTCTAGGGTTTAAAGACATTTTTATGTAAAATTTGCATCTATTGGGAGCCGCTGGATCAAAGAAGATGGATGGATTGGATCTATTGATGCCAAACGGCGTAGTTTCGTCTCAGGAGGGGGCAGACCGGGTTTGGGCGTGGATTGGGCCGGGACTGGAGCAGATTGGGGGGGTCATTTGGGTTAAGCCAATTTGCCCCAAATTTGGGCATTTACTAAGACCGCTCTTTCTTTTAATTTTCCACTTAATTTCTTTTCTTTTCCCTTTTTATTTTGTATTTATTTTTATTCATTATTTATATTTTTTTGATTTTTATTAAAAGCCAAATCAACAAATAAAAACCCAAATCGACTTCTAGAATTATATTACTCAATTTCAAACTACACTAATTCCTAATTTAAATGCAAACTAAGATAAATTACAAGTATAAATGCAAAAGAACCATGTTTGTTATTTTCTTTATTATTTTTCGTAGTATTGATTACTAATTAATCCTAGAATGTGACATTAACCCTACATGAAAATGCCAAGTATTTTTGTATTTTTCATGAATTAAACAATAATAAACGTGCACAAACAAATGCAAACAATTAATAAAACATGCCATAAAAATTCATAAAATTGCAAATAATGAAAAGAAGTTATTTTGTTTTGAATTTATGGGAATAATTCATATAGGGCAAAAATCACGTGCTCACAACAGTAAACTCTTCTGCATCTTCTGTATTTTTTCTTTGATCTTTTTCTAGCCGCTTTTGATTTCAGGATTTCTTAGCTCTTCAATTTTTGCCTTCAAAGGCAAGAATAATACCTTATATAAGCTCAGCCATAGGGCATCCCTCAGGTTTATTTTTACCCTTTGCCCCCTTTTGAATTTTTGTTTTTAGCTTAGGTGACCCCAAATTATTAACTTGCCACCCAAGAGACCCTCACTAGAAGCTTCCCAGGCAGTTACCAAAGATTCCCTACCCCCAATTCTGAAATTACCCTCTAATTCCTCAGTTATTTACCCTTGCAAACCAATCTGGGTCAAGGGTCAATTTTGACCCAAATGAATAAGGATAAAACCCAAAAACCCAACCCACAGTACCAGAAATCTACTTGGGCCCAACTAGAAACCAAATAACACAGGACAATTAAAGTTATGGCCTAAATGTTCTACTGATTAAAAGTAATCCAACTAATAATTTAAAAAAAAACTGACTTTACAAATTATCTATACTAATTAATCAAAATGAATCATGGTTAATCATGGATGAACCACTAAACTATGGAACAAAATAAAAATAATTCAAGAAAAGAGGAAGAAGCAGAAAACAGAGAAACAAATGAAAAGAAAGATTAAACCGAAGAAAGAAATAAATACCTAAAAGAACAAATTTGGGGAATGAAGAAGGGATCCTGGATCTTCAACTCTTCAGATTTTTGGCCAAATATGATATTAATCGTGTATTCTTATGAAGAACACACGAATAAAGTCATTTTTGACCTAAATCTTCCAAAGAACACGATTTGGAATCATTTTGGATTCTAGAGTTCACTTCGATCTAAGATTCGAGGAGGTTCGTGGGGATTCAAAGGAGATGGAGTAAGTTTTTGGAATGAAGGGGAAAAGGGGGTTCATAGGTGTTACTTTCGTGGTGATTGGGACCAGCGCCACCACCTTGAGGCAGTGGAAATGGGGGCGGCGGGCTAGGATTTTTGGAGAGTCTCTGAGGGAAAGACGAAATGACGGAGACGATGGAGAGGGGTCTGGATTCAGACATTTAAATATTAAAAGGGACCCTAGTTCCTGGTCGTCTGATCATATAGGATCAATGGCTGAGATTAGACCCCAAGAAAATGATATCGTTTGATTAATTGGTGGGGCGGACCGATTTGAGGGAGAGTTGGGCTGGGCTTGACCCGGTTCTAGGGGTTAGCGGTTTGGGCTGAGATAATTTAACAAAAATGGCCAAACTTAAAATAAAACAGACCCAAATTCCTTTTCTCTTGTTTCTATTTCCCTTTCCTTTTCTTTTTTTTCAATTCTTTTTCTCTAACTTCTTTTAATTCTCTTATTTAAAAATCAAACCAAAACCCTAAGTTAATTATAAAAACAAAATTAAACTACCAAATCAAATTAATTGACCTCAATTATTATCCCAAACTAATCAAATACCAAGTTAAATGAAAACTAGCAAAATTGAAAGCTACAAATTAAACAATACCAAGATAAACTAATTTTTTGTGATTTTTGTTTTTTTTTGTAAGACTCCTAATTATTAATTAACTCCAAAATATATTAAATTAAACCCTAAATGCAATGCATATTTTTTGTATTTTTATATGAATTAAAATGCATGGACAAAATGCAAGCAATTAACATAAAATGTCACAAAAATCCATAAAATTTCAAAAAATTAAAGAAATCCTTTGTTTGGATTTATGGGAGTGATTTATGTAGGGCAAAAATCACGTGCTCACACCTGTGTGTACCACTTATTTATCGGAGCGATTGGCGGAGATTTATATCCAGGAGATCGTCCGTCTGCATTGTAGTCTGGTTTCTATTATTTCAGACAGAGGTCCTCAGTTTACATCGCGGTTCTGGAGAGCCGTACAATATGAGCTAGGTACTCGGGTGGAGTTGAGCACAACATTTCACCCCTAGATGGACGGATAGTCCGAGTGCTCTATTCATATTCTTGAGGATATGCTCTGTGCATGTGTGATTGAGTTTGGAGGGTCTTGGGATCAATTCTTGCCATTGGCGGACTTTGCTTACATTAACAGTTATCAGTCATGCATTCAGATGTCACCGTATGAGGCTCTATATGGTAGGAGGTATAGGTCTCCGGTGGGCTGGTTTGAGCCGGGTGAGGCTAAGCTATTGGGCATAGAGTTGGTTCAGGATGCATTGGAGAAGGTTAAGGTGATTCAGGATAGACTCCGTACAGCCCAGTCCAGACAGAAGAGCTACACAGACAGGAATGTTTGTGATGTTTCATATATGGTCGGAGAGCGGGTTCTGCTTCGAGTTTCGCATATGAAGGGCGTCATGAGGTTTGGGAAGAAAGGGAAGTTGAGTCCTAGGTTTATTGGCCCTTTTGAGATTTTGAGCCGAGTTGGGGAGGTTGCTTATGAGCTTTCCTAGCCTCCCAGTTTGGCCGGGATTCTTCTGGTATTTCATGTTTCGATGCTCCGGAGATATCATAGTAACCCGTCACACGTGTTAGATTTCAGTTCAGTCCAATTACGCAAGGACCTATCCTATGTTGAAGAGCCAGTGGTTATATTGGACAGGCAGATTAGAAAGTTGAGGTCGAAGAACATTGCTTCAGTAAAGGTTCAGTGGCAAGGTCAGCCAGCCGAGGAGGCGACTTGGGAGACCGAGCGGGATATGTACAGCCAGTAACCTCATCTTTTCACTACTTCAGGTATGTCTTTATGCTCGTTCGAGGACAAACGAATTTTTAAGTGTAGGAGGATGTGATGAACCGGCCGGTCGTCTTAAGAATTAACACCCCGATCCCTTATTAACTGCTTTCCCCAAGTCTATTTATGCTAATTTGAATTGTCAGGATGTTCGATTTTGAGTTTCGAAGAGTTTTGGGACACTTAGTCCCTAAATAAGAGCTTAAGTATTGGGAAGTCATTTGTAGTCGGAACGGTGTAAAGACGGCCTCGTAATGGAAATCTGATGGTTCCATTAGCTCTATTAGGTAATTTCGAGGTTCAGAGCCTGTTTGGAATGTGTTTTGGAGGTCCGTAGCTGATTTAGCCTTGAAATGCTGAAGTTTGAGTTTTTGAAGTTTCCGGTCCATTAGTGAAATTTTGATCCGAGGGTCGGAATGAAATTCCGAAAGTTGCAGTAGCTCCGTCATGTCATTTTGGATATGTGTGTAAAATTTCAGGTCATTCGGACGAGGTTTGGTTAGGTTTTTTATCGAAAGCGTATTTTGATAGAATTTGAAGTTCTTAGGCTCAAATCCTTGATTTAATTGAGTTTCCGATGATGTTTTTAGGTGGTTTAAGGGTTGGTACAAGTTTGAATAGGATATTAGGTGTTGTTGGCGGTTTTGGTTGAGGTCCCGGGGCCTTGGGATGATTTCAGATGGTTGACAGAAGGATTTTGGAAGTTGGGAGATATCAGATTTTTTTTGCTGCTTCTGGTATTTTTCGCATCTGCGGCTTGGGCACCGCAGATGCGGCGTGAAGAACCACAGAAGCCGATATGGTCAGGGTCATCAGTTTCTGCAGATGTGGTGCGAATTTCGTAGAAGCGGGTCCGCATCTACGAGATCAGGACCGCAGAATCGGAGTTTTGGCTCTTTAATGAAACCGCAGAAGCAACATATATCCCGCAAAAGCGGAAATGCAGAAGCGGTGTGAGACCACAGAAGCAGAACTGCAGGAGCGGTAATGGTCTACAGAAGCGAAACTAGGCAACTTAAGGGAAAGTCGCAGAAGCGGCACATGGTCTGCAGAAGCAGCACATGGTCCGCAGAAGCGGGACCGTAGGTGCGGTCCCTTAACCGCAATAGTGAAACCACTGGTGTGAAATATGAAATTCGAGGGTTTAGTTTCAAAAGTTGGAAATCAAATTGGAGCTCGGGAGAGGGCGTTTTTTAGAGGGTTTTGAAGAGGAGATCATTGGGTAACGTTTCTTTAATCCTTTCTAGTTATATTCCATCAATCTTTACTTAATTTCATCATTTAATTTCGAAATTTTGGTAGAAATTGGGGGAAAAGTTCTTAGACTTTTAGTGGAGGATTTGAGGGGTCATTTGGACTCCGATTTCAGTGTTCTTGTTATGCTTAGACTCGTGAGAGTACGAGGGTTCTGAAAATGTGAAAACTATTCGGTTCAGAGACGTTAGAATGAGGTGTGTTTTGGTCATTTTACTTAAATTCACGTCTTAGCTTTAAATAAAATAGTAGAATTTGTTGCTTGAGATGTTATTTACGATATGTAATTAAATTGAATAGATTTTAGCCATTTGGAGTTGGATACTCGTGGGAAAGGCGTGGTTTCTAGTTGATTCTTATGCCAGTTCGAAGTAAGTGGCTTGTCTAACCTTGTGTGGAGGACTTCTTCCCCTTATGACATGACATTTGATATTTGGATGCCTTATACGTGAGGTGACGAGCGAGTACTTGAGCTAATTGTTGAAAAATCCATTTTTTACTTGAAGTATTTCAATTGAGTTTTCTTGCTTATCTGTTTATCCTAATTGTAAGCTCTTCCTGTGTTAGCTTAGAGCAACTTGTTTAGCTGACTTACTTGCCTATTTGTTTAAACTGTCTTGTTTATACTCCGTGAAGCATGTTAGGCTAGAATTTACTATTAATTGTTCCGAGTTTAGTATTTTTTCTTGTTGTTTGAGCTGATATTGTATGTTTTAAATTTAGGACTACAGGACGGCACCCCTGGAGATCCCCTGTACGTGATATATTCTGGAATTAGAGTGCGGGATATCAAGAGATCCCTGAATTGCTATTCAGAATACCAAGAGATCCTCGGGACACTAAGAGATCCCCAAATTTCTATTGAGGATACCAAGAGATCCTCGGGATACCAAGAGATCCCCGAATTGCTATTGAGGATACAAGAGATCCTCGAATTGCTATTGAGGACCCCAAGAGATCCCCAAAGTGCTATTGAGGATACCAAGAGATCCATGAATTTCTATAGAGGATACCAAGTGATCCTCGAGTTACCAAGAGATCCCCGATTATCATTCTTGTTGTGAGCAGCATTTCCTTGTATTGCCTTGTTTCTGCTTTCTATTACTGTATTCCTTATTTATCCTGTCTAGATCCTCGTTGTAGACTTTATCTATACTATTTTTCTTATCCTATCATTTATATTGTTTTATCTCAGTAGGGCCCTAACCTTCCTCTTCACTACCCAACTGAGGTTAAGCTTGGCACTTATTGAGTACCGCTGTGGTATACCCATGCCCTTTCTACGCGTCTTTTTTATGTGCAAATCCAGGTAGCTCTGCCCAGTATCATCCTCGAAGCGGAGAGATCGAGCAGAGATTTCGAGGTACATCTATCGCGTCCGCAGACTTGGAGTCTCTTTCTTATTCTAGCTTAGCAGTTAGCTTTTTCCTTTTCATAATACCAAGAGATCCAGGAATTGCTACAGAGGATACCAAGTGATCCTCGAGTTACCAAGAGATCCCCGATTATCATTCTTGTTGTGAGCAGCATTTCCTTGTATTGCCTTGTTTCTGCTTTCTATTACTGTATTCCTTATTTATCCTGTCTAGATCCTCGTTGTAGACTTTATCTATACTATTTTTCTTATCCTATCATTTATATTGTTTTATCTCAGTAGGGCCCTAACCTTCCTCTTCACTACCCAACTGAGGTTAAGCTTGGCACTTATTGAGTACCGCTGTGGTATACCCATGCCCTTTCTACGCGTCTTTTTTATGTGCAAATCCAGGTAGCTCTGCCCAGTATCATCCTCGAAGCAGAGAGATCGAGCAGAGATTTCGAGGTACATCTATCGCGTCCGCAGACTTGGAGTCTCTTTCTTTAGACATTCTGGAGTTAGAGCTATGTATTTACTTTCCGTTAGCTTGTGTTCCCGTGAGTTTCCGGGTTTTGGGGTGATATTGTAGACTTTCGCATTAATGAGTTGTAAATGCCGAGCGGCATTTATATACATTTTTTCTCTTAGTTATTTAGTTTTAATCATTTATTCCGCAAGCTATGTTATTTTCCGCATTGTTAGGCTTACCTAGTTATAGGGACTAAGTGCCACCATGACATGTTCATGGAGGGCGAACTGGGTCATGACAACAGGGTTGGAGGCACTGATGTACTCTTGATTATATTTTCTTTTTCTAGTCTATATTTTTATTTTTAAAGTATGTTTCGAGTCTGTTTGTAGATTTAAATTCCTAGAAAAAAGTATGTTTCGAGTCTTTTGTAATTCAGTAAAGTAGAAGTTTTATTAATGAAAATTTGGAAAACACCAAAAATTGTTTCTTTAATTTTCGCATTTATTCCTTGAACTACGTGATGATCTGATTCACGCGGCTTCATGATACGTAGGCAATCCTTATCGAATTTGGTCATGATTTTTGTAAATAACTCAAATAAAAGAGGACTGTGGAAAGGAAAAAGTCAAAAGAAAAACCAAAAAAAGAAAAGAGAGAGAAAGCCAAGAGAAAAAAAAATCAAAAGAGAGAGAGAATGAGAGTCTTAAAAGAGCAAAAGAGAAGTTGGGGAGATAAACAAAAGCAAGGATGAAACACGCAACCGCTGCAAAACATGTAGAAACACATTTAACTGTATAGGTGCATCATACCCCAATGTGCGATTACCTATGTGTTAATTGCTTCAAGTTAACCGGTTTGTTGTTTACTGTTGAGTATAGGTCATATATTAAGGTGGTTGGTTTTGTGATAATCTGGACTTCACATCCGTACTTTACAAGATCAAAAGGAAGTGTAAAAATATCGTCGGAAAGTCATCTGCCAACAGTTCCGATCATAGAGGATAGCCCGATCTCGGCCATCCCAACTTTAGAGTCAGCGGCTGCTGAGGAAAATAGAATTATGCGTCTCCGCATAATGGAAATGTGGGATGCCTGGTCCAATGGTAAAGAACCACCAAACCCGATACCTGGTTTCCTTTAGCTTCTTCCCAGGGCAAGCGAGACTTCCAATGTCCCAATAAGTTACCCGAATACTCCACTTGTGTATCCTACCATCTCAGCCCACTTTGTTGGAATACCTTCTGAGGTTCGCCCCTAGGTTTTAATTTCAGGAGCGGCCTCCAACATATTCACTGTGCCATCTTCTTCGGCTACGGCGCAACCCACTTTACCCAGGCCGAGCTTTGATCCATCATCTTTCATCTTCCAAGTACCATCTTTTCCACCAGAACCTACCCAGTTCACCACCAATTCTTACCTTCATCAACCCCGGTACGAGTTTACTGCGGGACAAGAGAAAACCACAAAGAACCCCTAATAAGAGGAGATTACCCAAAAAATGAGGAGCATGGATCAAAGCCATAAAAATATACAGGGTTTGAGAGGACAAAAGAGCGTATCCTACATTGATCTATGTATGTTCTCACATATGCATTTACCACTGGGTTTGAAGATCCGATGTTTGAAAAGTATTACGGGCACGAGGACCCTATAGCCTATCTCAAGAGGTACTGCAATCAATTACGAGGGGCCAGTGGAAAAGAGGAGCTTCTCATGGCCTATTTTGGAGAGATCCTGGTCCGCATTGCATCTGAGTGGTACATGGACCAGGATATATCTCGTTGGCATATTTGGGATGATCTGGCTCGAGACTTTGTCAGGCAATTTCAGTATAACATAGACATAGCTCCCGACATGAATTATCTGCCAAACCTCAAGAAGAAGTCCTTGGAAAGTTTTCGAGAATTTGTTGTCAAATGGCGCGAGCAAACGGCTAGGTCAAGCCTCCAATGGATGAAACGTAAATGGTTAGTGTTTTTCTTCAAGCCCAAGAGGTCGACTACTTTCAGAATATGATGTCTTCAATGGGGAAACCATTTGCTGATGCCATCAAGATTGGCGAGGTGGTCGAGAATGGCCTGAAAACAGGGTGCATATTGAGTCAATCTTCCATAAGGGCTACATCCCAAGCAATTCAAAGTGGGACTAGAGGTGTAGCGAACAGGAAGAAGAAGGAAGAAGTGGCAATTGCAGCTTTGGGTCTGAGAAACTCCCGTACACCCAGAAATTACTTCCATCCAAACACCCCACAACATTATTATCCTCAGTAGGATGTGGCCAATGCTATGGCTCCTTAGCCGTACACAGTAATGAATGCCCAACCATATGCTCGGTCACAATAGCAGTTTAACCAAAATAGAGCTCCACCTCCTAGACACAACCCTCCCTACCAAGCTCAGTATAATCCTTGACCTCCACAAAATAGTTTCCCTACAATGCCCATATTCGGGAACCGCCCAAGAGAACCATTTTCACACCCATTGGTGAAACATATTCTAGCATTTTCCCCAAACTGGTTCAAATGGGTTTGCTACAACTCGTACCTCTGAATAGACAAAACCCAGAGTCACCTTCTTACCAACCTGGCACCCGATGTGCCTACCATTCTGGGGTGGAAGGACATGACACTGAGAACTGTTAGACTCTAAAAAAGGGCTGTTGAAAATCTCATAGAGCATAAATAGATAGTGCTAAAGGATGAAGACATTCCTAATATGACCAACAACCCACTACCGGCTTACAACAACAGACTGGTTATTGGAATAATCTACGAAGATAAAGAGTTTAATCCTGCCTTGAAAGCCATTATTGCAATCGCTGATGTCGAGGAAAAACCAAAGGCTGCATCAAAACAAGACAGATGGGAGAAGAAGAGTAAACCGACCCCTCAAAATGCAGAAAAGGCATTGGAAACCAAAAATGGGGCAGCGCCCCCAAAAGATGTCGTTCTTTATCTCCCACGGGGCCACGGGAAAGAGCAAAAGAGATTGAGCCCTTCAAGAAGGTTTCGGCTAAACAAGGGACCCAAGATGTACGTGCCTAAGGGGACCTATATGGTATAGGGGGCAGTAATTTTACCAAGGTTGAATGAACCTGTGGTTATTGGCCGCGCACCATAGAGGCCCATGACAGACCCTACTATTGTTCCATGAAATTACAACAAGGCGGTAGTAACTTACAAAGGAAAAGAGGTATTAGGAGAAGCAAATGAAACTAAACCAGCTGAGAAATACCTTAACTTGGAGGAATTGAACAAAGCCAAGAAGAAACGCTTCCCAATCAAGAAGCATGTTAGTGCTGAAGAAGCGGAAGAATTATTTCGTAAAATGAAATTTGCGAACTATGAGGTAATAGACAAACTTCAAGAGTCTCCTTCATAGGTTTCACTCCTGTCCCTATTGGTAAGCTCAGCCGAGCATCCGAAAGTGCTAATAAAAACTCTCAATGAGGCTTATGTCCGATTGAAACCACTGTTGAACAACTGGAGAGGATGGCGCAAAGATTCTTCGTAGTCAATCAAATTTCCTTTAGCAAGAATGATTTGCCCCCAGAAGGGGCCGCTGAGAACAAAGCCCTTCATCTGACAGTTAAATGAGAGGGATATTATGTGAAAAGAGTCATGCTGGTTGGTGGGTCCAGAGTAGATATTTCCCCTCTTTCAACTTTGCAAAGAATGGAGATCGAGACTGAGAGAATCAGGCCTAACAATGTCTGTGTGCGTGCCTTTGCTGGCATCAATAGTGACCCATAGTCGAGATCGATTTGATTTTGACTATTGGTTCTATGAATTTCGAGGTGATCTTTCAGATCTTAGACATGGACACTTCTTATAATTTCCTCTTGGGGAGGCCTTGGATTCTCGCAGCAGGGGCTGTACCATCCACTCTCCACCAGATGGTGAAATTTGAACATGAAGATTAGGAGATTATAGTCCACGGAGAGGACGAGAAATCAATTTACCGGGACCCGTCAGTCCCATGTCTCGAAGCTAGGGACAGTAGTGAGCATATAGTTTATCAAGCTTTTGAGGTTTTGGTAGCAGACCAATGCGAGGAGGGAATCCCATGCCCTCAACCTTTTCTGTCAAATGCGTCCATCATGGTCGCTACTGAAATGATCAAGCATGGTTATAAGCCTGGGAAGGGAATCGGGGTATCATTGCAAGGTATTACAGAACCCATCACCTTGCCTACCAGCGAGAAGTTTTTTGGTATTGGTTTTCATACAACAAAAGCTGATGTGACATGGGCAGATGAACGAAAGAGCAATGGTTGGGTTTTACCTAAACCGATTCCACATCTCTACAAAACATTCATCATGCCCAAGAACAATGAAGAAGTAGAAGATGAGGCTTTCACGGCCGAGGAAATTGAAAACATTTATGGGGCTATGAGGCAAATGTTGTATGAAACCCACATTGTTCAGCCGGGAGAAGGCTCGAGCACTGCTGAGGTGCTGTACATGAGGCCCAATGCCAAGTTGCAGCATTGGAAGGCTACTCCATTCCCAGTCAGGCGAGAATCCCGGTAGTCCGGTTTTGCCACATTTTCTGTATCACGAGTTATTCTAGGGTGTAACTCGGATGTTTCTTTTAGTTTATTGTCTTTAAATTCTTATGTAAACCATGTTATCTTCAAAATTCAATGAAATGAAATCAATATTTCATCGTTCATCTCTCTTTATTCTTCCTGATTTTTGTTACTTTTTCTTATTTCTTCATTTAGTTTTAATAATGCTGCTTTAAATAATATGACATGCTTGCGGAATTCATGCCCAGATCCAAACACATTGTCTAATTGGGAAATAATGAACCAAGAACCAGAATAATATGAAGAAGAGGCTTTTAGGTAAATAAATTGATAATTAGAAAAATTTGAGAATAAACCTAAGCCAAACTTAAATGAAACCGAGCTGGTTAATTTGGGCAGTTCCGAAGAGGTCCAAGAAAACATGATAAGCATTCACACGGATGAAAGAACCAAGGATGCAGTGATCCAACTTTTGTTTGAATTTAAAGATGTGTTTGCTTGGTCCTACGATGACATGCCAGGATTAAGTGTTGATTTGGTGGTCCACAAATTACCGACTTACCCCGATTATCCCCCTGTCCAGCAAAAACAAAGGAAGTTCAAAACTGATATCAGTGACAAGATTAAAGAAGAGGTCACAAAACAGTTGAAGGCGGGGGTGATCCGAGTGGTCCGACATACCACATGGTTGGCCAATGTAGTCCCAGTTCCAAAGAAAGATGGGAAACTTGGGTGTGCGTTTATTACAGAGATTTGATCAAAGCAAGTCCCAAGGACAACTTAACTTTGCCAAACATCCGCATACTTGTTGATAACTGTGCCAAACATGATATACAATCTTTTATAGATTGTTATGCAGGATATCATTAGGTGTTGATGGATAAAGAGGATGCGGAAACGATAACCTTCACCACACCTTGGGGCACATATTGCTACAGGGTCATGCCTTTTGGTCTGAAGAATGCCGGGAAACTTATATGAGGCCCATGACTGCCATATTTCATGACATGATGCACCAAGAAATCAAGGTGTATGTGGAAGATGTAATCATCAAATCTAGAACACAGGACAACCATGTTCCGGACCTGAGAAAGTTTTTTGAGCGGCTGCATAAGTATAATTTGAAGTTGAATCCCACTAAATGTGCATTTATCCATCAGGCAAACTCTTGGGATTTATAGTCAGTCGAAGGGGAATTGAGTTAGATCCAACGAAAATAAAATCTCGGGATTTGCCTCCTCTGAAAGCCAATAAAGAGGTTATGAGCTTGTTCGTAAGGTTGAATTACATCAACCGATTCATTGCTCAGTTGACTTCCACATGTGAGCCTATCTTCAAGTTGTTGAAGAAAGATGAAGCAATTAAATGGATAGACGAGTGTCAAGAAGCCTTTGACAAAATCAAAGAATATTTGTCAAATCTGCCAGTCTTGGTACCACCCGAACTAGGGAGACATATGTTTTTGTATTTGATAGTCTTCAAAAACTCCTTTGGTTGTGTCCTCGGGCACCACGATGTGACCGGAAAGAGAGAGCATGAAATTTACTATTTGAGCAAGAATTTTAACAGTTATGAAGCAAAATACACTTTGTTGGAAAGAACTTGCTGCTCCCTAACTTGGGTCGCCCAGAAGCTTAGGCATTATCTTTTGACCTATACCACTTACCTCATCACCAGGCTGGATCCTTTAAAGTACATATTCCAAGAGCCGATACCCACATAGAGGTTAGCAAAATGGCAGATCCTGCTCACTGAATTTGACATAGTCTATGTCACACGCACGATGATGAAGGCCCAAGCTTTAGTAGATCACTTAGTCGAAAACCCCATTGATGAGGAATATCAGCCTGTGAGTACTTATTTCCCGGATGAGGAGGTGAATTCAGTCGATGTAACATCAGAAAACACAAATGCTTGGAAAATGTTCTTTGATGGAGCTGTGAATGCAAAAAGTGTCGGGATTAGGGAAATTTTGATCTCACCCACTAGTCAACACTACCCAGCCATAGCCTGACTTCGGTTTTTCTGCACAAACAACACGGTCAAATATAAAGCCTGCATTATGGGTATGAATATGGAAATCAACCAAGATGTGGAAGAGTTGATAATCATGAGAGATTCGGACTTGATTATCCAACAAGCTCAGGGAGAATGTGAAACTTGGGATGTCAAGCTTATTCTATATAGGCAACATGTGGAAGATCTTAGCAAATGGTTCAAGTCAGTTGAGTTTAGGTAAATTCCTTGTTTTTGCAGTAAGTTAGCCGACGCACTCGCTACTTTGGCCTCGATGTTCCCATATCTAGCTAATCTCCACATTAACCCATTGGAGATCCAAATCCGAGAAAGGCATGGTTACTACAATACGGTTGAGGTGTAACCAAATGTTTAGCCATGGTATCATGATATCAAAAGACTTCTGAAAACAAAAGAATATCCCAAGCAATCCAATGGAGACCAAAGTAGAACCATTAGGAGACTTGCTGGCAGTTTCTTCTTAAGCGGTGAGGTCTTGTACAAAAGGACTCCAGATCTCAACTTGTTAAGATGTGTGGATGCCGAAGAGGCCGGAAGAATCATGTATGAAGTGCACGCAGGAATGTGCAGACCCCACATGAATGGATACGTCTTGGCAAAGAATATCCTTCGAGTGGGCTATTACTGGGTGACTATGGAAAAAGTTTGCTTTAGCTTCGTCCAGAAATGTCATCAGTGTCAGGTACACGGTGACATGATTCATGAACCGCCTATAGAACTGCATCTTATGTCAGCATCGTGGCAGTTTGTTGCTTGGGGAATGGATGTCATTGGGCTGATCGAGCCAAAAGCTTCAAAGGGACATAGATTTATATTGGTCGCTATCGACTACTTCACAAAGTAGGTTGTAGCAATTACTCCCAAATCGGTCACTAAGAAAGTAGTGGTAGACTTCGTGCACTCCAATATCTTCTACCATTTTGGTATTCCTGCAACTATCATTACGGATAATGTTGCAAATTTGAATAGTCATTTGATGAGGGAGATACGCAAAACAATTCAAGATAACGCATCGGAATTCTACTCCTTATCGGCCCAAAGCCAATGATGTTGTCGAAGCAGCAAACAAGAACACCAAGAAGATTCTAAGAAAAATTATCCAAAGTTCCTGGCAATGGCATGAAAAGTTGTCGTTTTCATTGTTGGGATATCGCACAACTGTGTGTACATCAGTCAGAGCAACCCCATACTTAGTGGTTTACGGCATTGATGTAGTAATACCTGCAGAAGTTGAAATCACGTCTCTTCGGATCATTGTTGAAGCTGAAATTGAGAACAGTGAGTGGGTCAAAACCCGTCAAGAACAGTTAACCCTGATAGAGGAAGAGTGAATGGTTGCAGTCTGCCACGCGCAGTTGTATCAATAAAGAATGGCCCGTACCTACAACAAGAAAGTGCGGCCTCAGAACTTCGAAGTGGGGCAACTTATTTTGAGGCGTATTCTCCCTCACCACCAGGAATCGAAAGGAAAGTTCGCTCCTAACTGTAACGGCCCATACATTATCAGAAAATTGTTTCCAAAAGGGGCGTTATACCTGGGAGACATTGAACAAAATGACCCCGAAAAAGTTGTAAATTAGACGTAGTCAAAAGGTACTATGTGTAGTCTTTCTACAACAACAACATTATCTGATTGAGATGACGAAGGCTTTCATTCTTGCTACCTCAAACACTCCAATACTTTGCTAACCCTTTGAGCAAGTTACCTTTCTTTCAATACCCTCTTTGGAACTTGAAAATATTTGTAAAAAAAAAAGTTTCCCTTAACTACGTTCGACTTAATTCCAAAAGGATACATAGGATGCCTCTCTCTGGGGTTCAGTCACACCAAAACAAAAATCCAATTTCCCCCAAAAGTGAAACTGGGGCAGGTGTTATAATGGTTCGGCGATGATAGCGCTTGAACGGTTCCAAAGTTGTAATTCGATCCAAATCCTTTTTGACCCAAATTGTGTTCAAGTCCTTCTAATCAAACGGTGAAAGGTGTTCAAAATCGGAGAACGCAATTGTTTGAACTCGATGCAATCAAGATGAGAGAAATAAAATGAGAGAGTCTTATTGGTGAAAACCTACGGGCACCGTAAGGTGATGGTGAGTAGAGAAATTAAAATGAGAGATTCTTGTTAGTGAAAACTCATAAAGAGCACTATAAGGCGACTGTAAGAAGAGAAATGAGAGAGGTCGATTGGCGAAAACCCGAAAAGGGCGCCGTTGATCGATAAGAAGAAATCCCTCACCACCATTGGCATTGAAAGAGTCTTGGCAAGGTTTCTCAGTTTTAAAACACGGGTCTTAATGGGTTTATGAGAAGTTGGATAGTTGTGAAGATCGGGTATCCAGTCCAAGAAGCATGTCATGTCTATTGAAGTCTGCATGCACTCCAGATAAGTCCTTCTTTCCTCCCCGAAAGGGACACTTCTCTTTAAATTCACTTTCTTGTCCTTTGTTTACTTCTCTTTGAATCTCTTACGGTCTAACTATGTTCCAAAACTAATACAAAGAAAAGGTGGCAAGATTGGTTCTACAGGGTTCTACTTAACAAAAGTCAAATCCAAAGAAAAGCACCCAGCCTCAGCGGGTGCATCAAGTCGATCCCGACTGGCCATGATGGCCGATGTTCTGAAGTCAAAATTATTAAAATGAAAGAAATCCAAGGTCAGATGCCCATAGAGGTAGAATAAGATGAAAGGGCCAAAGCCCCACACGGGTGAACCGTCATGTGAAATTTTGGAAAGTTGAGTTCCTCGATTTTAGAAGAGAGATCAATCTTCAGAAAGCCAGCAAAACAACAGAGGTTCTCACCAAAAGAGTTGGGCCGAGATCAAGTGATCAAAACAATCAAGGCCACAAAACCAATCACCGTTTCAAACTAACAATTGCTCTTTGTTTGAAAACATGAAACAGGTGCAATCCAAAGCAACCTTCCAAAAAAATAGGTGCAACCAAAAAGAATAAAATGCGCAAAAGGCTAGAAACAATTTTGCAGCAAAAATCCATAAAAATGGAAGTCCCTTTCAAAACTCTCCATGAATTCTCTTGAATAAAGCATTAAAAATGAAATGAAAAGAAAAAGAAGAAAAATTCAAAATCATGGTGGCATAGGGTCTCCGATCTCTAGCCACATCCGTTTCAACATAGGGTCCCATTCCCTGGTCGATGCCAACATAACCTGGTAATCTTTTCCCACATAGAGTCTTATTGCCTAGTCACTGCCAGCATAACCTGGTAGTCTTTTCCAGTACAGGGTTCCACTCCCTAGTTAATCCCCGGCATAACCCAAGGACCTTTTTCTTTTTCGGTATAACCTGATGACCTCCCCGACATAACCCAATGACCTTTTTCTTTCCCTGCATAACCCGAGAATGATTTCTTTTCTGTCATAACCTGATGACCTCCCTGGCATAACCCGAGGACCTTTTTTCTTTCCCGGTATAACCCGAGGATCCTTTCTTTTTCGGAATAAACCGATGACTTCCCCGGCATAACCCGAGGACCTTTTCTTTTCCAGCATAACCTGGTAGTCTTTCCAGCATAACCTGGCAATCTTTCCAATTTAGGGCTCCACTCCCTAATCTCTTTTTCCAAGAATATAAAATCCTAATTTTTATTGCTTTCAATAAAGGAATAGTTCAGATAATGTTACAATAACTCACAAAAGTTTCCTACTGAAAACTGGGGTAGAAAATTTCGTTCGTTTGTTTGCTTTGGTGCCTAAACAGGTTTTTCACCGTGAGGCACAAGGTTTGAGGCGAGAAAAGAGGTAAGTTTTAAAGTGTATAAGCAGAGAAAAGATGTGGGTTGCTCCAAATTATGATTGAAGGAAAAGAATGAACCAACGTTTGTAGCTAACGAGCATCAAGATTGAGATCAGAGTCCACAAGAAGAATCCGAAAAGACTCAAGATCTAGCTTAGAAGATTTATAGATAGAAATCTCGTAACTCGTTATTGATAGGTTTAGCTAGTTTAGCTTTTCATTTTTTTTATTTTGGTGTAATAAGGAGTTCAGCAAGCAGTAGCAGCAGTAGGAGCAATAGTGAAATCACAGCTTCCTGGTAGTCCCAGCTATCGAAAGTTCCAGAACTACACTAACCTAATCCCTTTATAGCCGAGGATAAGTAGGAAACCTCTTAAGCAAGGTTCAGTCAGATTCTTTTCAAAAATGCTTCTCATGGAGTTTCAAACGGGAAAAAATCCCTCATAGTTGCTCATTTCGTCTTTGCCCGAAAATCATTCGTATCTCCGAGCAAAGAGGGGCAGCTGTAAGCACGTGATTTTTTCCCCACCCGAATTACTCCTACAGAATCCCAAAGAAATAGATTTTTTTTAGTTATTTTTCATTTTAGGAATTTTTATGGTATTTTCTTAATTATTAGCACTTTTCTGTGCGTGTTTAATTTATTTAAATCACAAAAAATATCATGCATTACATTTAAGATATATTTTTACATTTCTTGAATTAATCAGTAATTATTTATTTTATAAAAGTTTGAAAATCACAAAAATAGCTCATTTTACTTCTTTTTTTTTTAAAGAAAATATACCCCTAGGCATGATGCCTAGTGGCTACTATATATATAAATAAATCATCCCAAACTAGGGTCCAAAACATACAAGATGTCCAAAAATTGTAAAACAAGTCTATATCTACAGAATACTAGACACCTAATGTAGCTAACTATTACATCATGATAATCTGAATGATTCCTCCTCCTGTGGCTATGATTGAATCTTAATGCCCATATCTGATACCAAACATCACCTATCAAGCTCTCACCAGGTGCCAGGGTATGTAAGGGACGAGCAATTGAGACTTCAACAATCAAAATCACAGAAATGGAGCAAACAATACTTTCCAAGCATGAATATGATCAAGTATAGAGCTGAACCTTAAGTTGAATATTGTAGTCACATCCTCAGAATGAGTGTGGAAACACACTAGTACCACTGAGTAATGAAAGCACAATACCAACTTCATCCTAGCAATTGCACTTTGTGACATCCAAAACATGAATACCATGCTGAAATCAAGTGACCAGCAGTATCCTATTCTCTTATACTTGCAGCTTTGAACCTCTATATAGATCACATACCTTAAGAAACTTCTTACCTCAATTGATGAATTCCTAATTTCACAATATGCATAAAACATGAAAGAGTCTCGACTGTAATGTGTAGTTGTGCCTATCACAATTCTGTAATGAATCAAATAACCCTCAGATTGAGCATGAAGCCATGCTGATACCACTGAGTAGTCGTCCAACCCTTTGCAGAATATAGGTAGGTCCAGATGTGGCATTTCATATAGAAGCCGATACATTAATTTGGAGCTCTTCTTTTAGTTGTTCGAATCCTAAGATTTGGCATCTGTGCTTTATCAAGATTGATCAAAGCTTTTCCTCTACATGAAAGCTCACGAAACGAGTGAAAAATGATGGTACCTGCAAAAGAAAAGACATGGTCAGCTAAAAAATCCGCCATTGAGTTGCCCTCTCTAAGGACATGCTGAAAGAGCACATTGAATGTACTCTTGATCTCTTTAATCTTCTGCACTTCAACCCCTATACACCAAGGAATCTCCCACTCCTGATAAATGATCTTCTTCATCACGAAAGAATCTGTCTCCAGTATCAAAGGATGCAATTGCCTTTCCACACAAAATAACAGCCCTTCCGTAATTGCCTTTGCTTCTGCTACTATATTTGTTGTCATCCCTATCTTCTTTGCCTTAGCATAAACTAGTTCTCCTTCATGATCTCTTACACAGAATCCATAGAAACTAGGACCAGGATTGCCCTTCGATGCTCCATCAGTATTACACTTGTACCATCCTACATATGGAAGCTACCATGTTACCCTCTTGGTGACTACAACTGGTTTATAATTCTCAAAAAATCTGATCATGTGAGGCCATAGCTGAGGAATATTAGCCAACCAAGGATATCTAAATTTGGCTAGATAATATAAGGTTTTGTTCACTTCATGGATCACCCTACTGTAGGATACAACTCTACGATATTTCATTGTATTTCTCCTCTTCCAAAGTTCCCACAATATCACAGCTGGAGCAGCCTGATACAGTGGCTTGAGTTTAGGACAACATTTAGCACTCTACCATCCTCTTACCACCTGATGCACTTGAATCAAATTTGTTCCCAATCCTGCAACTTCTATGAATGTTCTCCACACCTTCATTGCAGTATCACTTGTTAAGAATAAATGCTGAAAGGAGTCTTCCTTTGGTGAAATACAACACCAGCATCTTGACACTACCATTTTTCCCCCTCTCCTCCATATATCATTAGTTGGAACCTTTCCCCTCCAAACTATTCACAAGAAAAAGGAAATTTTGAAGGGTAAACCTTTAGTCCATGTCTTAACATACTCAGGATTGACTTGTTCTTTATGTCTCAAGATTCTCCAAGCACTGCTCACAGTAAATCTTCCTGATGTAGTGAGCATCCATATTGGCTTGTCCCAGCATTCCTTATCATCTGCATAGTGAATTTCCTCTTTAATATGATCAACAATATCTGGTGGAAAAGTGTGATCCAGAACCTGATCATTCCAGTGATCCGCCTCTCTCAATTCAGCCACGTCTTGCAGTTCTTCATTGATGTGGATGTTTGGAGGTATAACATGGTATACAGCTCCTAAGCCTGTCCAGTTTTCATGCCATATATTAGTTGATCCTTGATGCATCTCCCACAGAATCTCATGCTCAATCTCCTCTCTTGCCTCTAACATTTTCCTCCATACATGTGAACCTTCTCTAAATTGAACTACTGTTGGCAATTCCTTCTTATAATATTTGTTCCACATAAAGTTAGCCCACAGAGTCTTGGAAGTTCTAAACCTCCACCACAGCTTTGCAAATAATTCTATCAAAGATCTAGAACCTACACCTCCCTCTTCCTTAGGAAGACATAAATTCTACCACTTTGCCCAATGCCTACTCCTCCCTTCTTCCTTATTACTCCAGAAAAACCTTGCAAACGTTTTATGAAGATGCTGCAATACATTATCTGGTGGATCTAAAACTGACAGTATATGAGTAGGCATACTTTGCAGGACACTGGATATCAATGTTGCCTTTCCTCCACATGATAATAGCTTCCCTTTCCAAGAGTGTAATCTTACTTTGACTTTTTGGATCAGATCATTATAGTACTTCTTTCTCCTCCTTGTGTAGAAAATTAGACATCCAAGATATGTGAATAGGAAGGTTCTTTTTGAGAAACCTTTAATATTAGCCACTGTATTAGACATATATCCTGCTGCTTTGTCATGCATATAGTATGAGCTTTTTGACTTGTTAATCATCTGTCCAGAGGTATGTTCATATTTTGTCAACACTTCTACAATCTTCTGCAATGAGTAGGGATCAGCAGATGCAAAGATAATTGTGTCATCAGCATATGCAAGATGATTCAAAGGATCAGACCACTTTGGCATCCCATAACCCCTAAACTGTTTGTCTTCAAACAACTTGTTCAAAAATCTTGCTAAAACTTCTGCGGACAATATGAATAATGCTAGATACAAAGGGTCCCTTTGCTTCACACCCCTTGAAGAATGAAAGAAACTTGCAGCTTGACCACATACTAACACTGAGTACCAGTTGTTTGATATAAGATTCCACACCATATTAATGAAGCCTTCTGCAAATCCCATTCTCCTTAACACATGCATCAGATACTTCCATGATACTCTATCATATGCCTTAGCCATGTCTAACTTTATAACAACATTAGCAGGCTTCCCTCTCAATCTTATATCTGTCACAATATCTTGAGTTAACAATATATTCTCAAAAATACTTCTCCCCTTGACAAAACCTGATTGATTTGAGGAAATCAAGTCTGGTAAAATCTTCTCCAGTCTATCATGCACAACTCTTGAGAACACCTTATTAATGAAATTACTTAGACTAATTGGTGTAAGATCAGAGAATGTTTGAACTCTAGGTTTTTTTGGCAGGAACACAAGGTTAGTATGTGTTATTGATTTAGGCAATGGAGCACCATCGAAGATCAAACTCAGCAGCTCATATATATCATCCCCTACTATGTCCCAACATGTCTGAAAGAACAGACCTAAGAATCCATCTGGACCACTTACACTCTCACTACTTAATGGAAACACTACTGTTTTCACCTCCTCCTTTGTTGTCAATCTACACAACTCCATATTCTGCTCCCTGGAAACCATTTGTGGCACATTATTCAATAGATCAAAGCTTGTAAGGTCATCCTCCTTTGTGAACTACTTCTGAAAGAAATCGACTGCAGCATTAGACATTACCTCCTGAGATTCAAGCCAGTCTCCATCACTATTCTGTATCCTTTTCAGCTGCAATTTCTGCCTTTTTCCATTTACATGATTATGGAAAAATCTTGTGTTTCTATCACCTTCTTCAAACCAAGTCATGCCTGCCTTTTGTTTCCAATATTGCTCTTCTATGCTCAAATATTTCTTCAACTCAGCCTGGGCTTGTTGAAGTACAATTCTGTTCTCAATAGATGGATCTTCATCAAACAGCATTTCTTTAATCCTCACCACATCTTCTCTGATAGATAGTTGCTTAAAAATATCCCCATAGGTTAATTTGCTCCATTTGGATTAATCAATCTTAACCCTCTTCAGTTTCTGTTTAAACATCAAAAAAGGATCTCCCATAAAATCTGCAATCCAGTTTTGCTTCACCACCTCTAAAAAGGCTTCATGTTTTGTCCAGAAGTTCAAAAACTTGAAAGGCTTCACAAACTTCATTGCTTCTTCCCCACAGCTCATCAATAATGGGGCATGATCTGATCCAGTCCTAATCAAATGCTCCACCTCAATATTAGGAAAAAGATTTTGAAAAGGCATGTTCACCAAAATCCTATCATGTCTTTTAAATATACACTTTTCATTTGGCCTCCCATTCCACAATGTGAATGGACTTCCTTTGTAACCAAGATAAAAAAATCCACATAAGTTCACACAAAAGGCAAAATCTTCATATTCTAGAGGATACACTAGGAGGCCTCCAATATTCTCTTCCTCTCCCAGCACTACATTAAAATCACCCCCACTAACCAAGGCAATTCCATGTCTCTAGCCAAATAATACAAATTATCCCATAACTCCAGTCTCTCCAAAGCACAACATTTAGCATAAACAAATGTCATCATAATGTTCCTACCAAGATCTTGATGAAATACTCTGATTGTTATTTGTTGGTCAGTGTCTATCAACAAATCCCATTGTACTACAGTATCAAGGAACAACCAAAGTTTTCCATTCACATTTGATATTGCAGCTTCCATACCTAGACTTCTTCTATATTTTTGAATAAACTTCTATTTTTGCTTTGGTTCCATAAGTGCAACAATAAAGAAACCATGCTCCTTCTTCGTATTAATAACCCTTTGAAAGGCCTGCTGTGTCTTTACAGACCTTATGTTCCATATAAGGGTTTTGATCATCATCTTGAAACATTAGAAGCTGCCCTCCTAGGCAGTATTCTTGTAAGTTGCACTGGTTCTTTATGTTGATTTTTCTTCCCTTTCCTTCCACTTGTAGTTGCTGATTTTTGAGACAAGTCCCCATCCCTTGCAACTGCCTTAAAGTTTTCAACAGTCAATTCATCATCCTCTTCTCCCTCATATTATACTTGTTAATCAATCAAATTCTTCTGTGTATCGTCAGGAAGCTCCTTGTGTGTAATAATATCATGAAGTACCTGGTTTGGAGTCCTAAATGGCACATTGATTTGGATCTGCATTGGTTATCCGGTCCCCGATGCATATGCCACTGGCAGCGGTTCCAAATCCCTTATTTCCTTTGTATCAAGGCCTTGTTTAGGTGGTTCATAAGGGATTAGAGCTGCTCCACTTTGCCTTTTATTCTTTTCCATGTTCTCCAAATTATCCCGCATCAATTTGAATTGATGTGCATAGACAGATCCTAGGTTAGGAGTTATAGTAGCAACACAGTCAGAAGTTACTGTTTCATTGGGATCAGACACCTTCTCACGATCAAATTTTTGCTCCTGGCTCACTATTTTCTTATGAACATTGTCATCAAGTCCCTTCTCCAAAGCATACAACGGAACCCCATCCACAAAAGCCAAAATCTCCCTAATTTTACTAGTGTTTACTGTTACATTGGACTTCTCGTTTGATTTTGATCTTTGAGCTAATCCACCTTGATTCTCAGCTTCCTTGAGATCTCTTGCATCACCTCCATTCGTTTTTCCCAATTCTGACTCCATAGAACTCAAGCTACAGTCATCCCTAGTTTGTATTCTTGCATCATTTTGCTCCTCCATAGACTCAACCTCTTCTCCCCATGACACCTTAGAATAATTAACCTCATTACCCTCCTCGTTTTGCCCAGAATCACCATATAATTGTGATGGCACTTCTTGGCATGAATGGTTAGTGGTTACATTCAGATGTTTAAGCTCCTCTTTGCTGGTTCCAAATCTCCTATGCACCCATTCAATAGTCGACTCTCTATTGATCCCCTCCTCCAAGTGTTGATCCTTATATTCAGCAGAATCAATTGTAGTCCCTTCTTGAACACCTGACAAATAAATCCTACTAGGAGTAGGATTAAAAGATTTTTCCAACACTCTTTCAACTGCCTCCTTCTCCACATGCTTTAAATCAAGATCAGCTGTCCCAATCCCATTACCAGTAGGATTAGTAGCCAGATTCTTTTCTCTAACTTCCCTTGCATTCTCCTTTATCCCCTTTGGATTGCCTTTCAACTTGTTCCATCTTCTTTCCATTACTGTGATCTTCACCTTTGCCTTCTGTACTTTGTAAAGGAGAAACCTGCACTTCCTCCACTTCTAAAGCATTAAATTTGTTTCTAGTTGTCACTTCATCAACCTTGTTCTTCCCTTTCCCTTTATCCACATCTTTTCCAGTTTTGTCTTCAATAATGTATCCCCTCTTGTCTCTTTGGTACTTATTCTTCCTTGCTTTCATCCATTCTTGCTTTGCTTGATTAGTAGTAGGTTTCCTAACTACCCTTCCACTTGATAACACCTTAGTTGCATTAGCAGCAGTTCCAGTTACATCAGTACTCACCAGTACCTCCATTTCTTTACCTTGATCCTTGCCATCACCTTCAATATGTCGATGTAACTCTAGATGAACTACCCATCATTCCTCATCTTTGTGCCCTTGTTTCTTACATGTCTTACAATATTTAGGCATATAATCATATCTTATCTTGATCCATTTAGACTCATCAGGACCACTTTCATCAGCTTCCTCAATAATTTTAATTCTTTGAGGCAATGTTGCAAGAAGATTCACCTCTACCTTAACCTTAGCACAACTACGTCGTGTGCCATTATGTGTAGCAAGATCAACATGTAATGGTCTACCAACTGTATTAGCCAAAGAAAATACAAACACCTTACCAAAAAAATTAGGTTGTAGATCCTGAAACGAAATCCAAGCTATTGCAATTGGTGTCTCAATATCAGGAGACTACCATGGACTCCACTTTGTGCATCGCATCTGCCAAAATTCACCTTGAGCTTTCAAATAAAATGTCGGCTTCGATAAAAAGTGAATATAATCCTCCATCAATGATAATTTGATCAGAACATGCGAATCCTCGATTAGACCTACTGAACATGATCCCTTAAACTCACATTGAATTGGAATTGCCTTCCTCAATTCTTGGATCGCAGGTTTTCCATAAGAAAATTTGCCCAGGACTGCCAGATGCAATCCTTGTTGTATTATGGATTGTTTAACTTTTGCTTTCTTCCATCTCACCATTGGTTCACCATGTAAAACCTCGACTAGTTTTAGGGTTACGTTATTTACGTGCATAGAAGCATTTAATGCTTGTGGCTGGAGCAAATTTGTGTACGACTGGATTGTTTTTGGATTAGTAGATGGTTGTAGGGTTGTAACAGGTATGGAAGACAACTGCCCAACCTCCGGCGAAGGCTGGACAGTGGCCGACGAGGCCATGAGAAGGGGCATCGTGCTTCTAGGTTTAGGGTTTTTTAGGAGAGAGAAGAGAGCATAATTTTACTTCAGAAGTATTTTTACTACTCACTTCAGAAGTATTTTCATTTTACTTCTTTTTAAATTTTTAGTTTATTGGTTTTTCTTTTAATTTAGAGTTAATTGGTGTTAAAAATTTTTATAATTAGTTGAATAGTTTAATTTCACCTTTTAGATAATTTAGGATTTTTAATTAAAAAAATAAAAGAAAAGGATTTGAAAATAAAAGAAGAGGAATATAAGGGGATTTAATTTTCTGAATTGGATCCAATCTTTATCTCCCAAATCAGCCCAAACCTATCCAAAACAACCAAGCCCAACCCAATTTACATCCGGTCCAGATCCGCTGGAAGCCAAACAACCCTGTCTTTGTAGCAACCAATCACAGCCGTTGGATTTTACTCATCCAATGGCTCGGAACTGATCTACCACTTACTATAAGACTGTCCGAATTGAGTCAACCCACCCCCAAAACCCAAAAAATCACTTCATTTCTCAGGTCTCTCACATTAACTCTAAAAAACCCTAGCCGCCTCACAATCCCACGCTACCTCCACCATGAACCACCACTGGAAATCGCCTGCATCTCCCCATTCCAAATCTTCACTCCCCTTCCTTCAAATCAAGCCTGTTTCATTCGAATCTTAAATCAAAAAATTTGGCCAAAACTTCAACCATTCCAATCGCTTCAAACTTACACCCTAAGATATTTACCTCTCTCTAAGCCCCAAACCACCCTTATCCACCCTCGAATAACCTCCAGTTTGTTTGAATTTTGCATTTTAGATCCCAAAAAAACCGTAAGTCTTTTTCTCCTCTTTGCCTGGTCAGTGAATAGTTGGATGAACCCCAAACCACTATTAGTGTATTGTCCCTATTAAGGGTAGTTGATTAACGACGGTTGAGGTTTCATTTTCTTTCTTCGAAGAATTTTCCCTAATTCATGAAGGATTTCTGAAGAAGACAAGGTTACTCCTTCCTCTTTTATTTTATTCCTCTCTGATTTTCCCTCTTCTTTCATTTTTTATGGTTTTGTTTTTCTCTAGTTGAATGGCTAGTTTTTCTGGTTTTGAGTTTTTAATCATGCTTCTGTAATTGCTCATTAATAATGACCATTTATTTTAGGGTTAATGTTCGAATTAACCATCAGAATTTTAGTTTTCTTTTCAATTTGCATGTTGGTGTTCAATGAAGTTTAAAATCAGCATTTTAGTCATTTGGTTCCTTTTTTCTTTCCTGGATAATCTAATTGTTCAATGTTTGAAATAGGTTTTTCATTTTTAAGTACTTGTTAAATGTGAGTTTCAGTTGATGAATTATTGAATTGTTTCTAATTTCAAAAAAAACTATTGATACATTTTGATTCAATCTGCCTCTGGTTTCATTTAGAGAAGTGTTAGTCTAATTTGTGATTCTTCAGGACTTTTAAGGTTTAAATGAACAAGTAGAAACTTTAGGGACCCTTTTGAATTAGAAAAATTAGGCTAGAACTTGAAATAAGTAGCAACCTAAGGGGTAAAAAGGGGTTTTCACTTGATCTAGAAATTAGATATTTCTAGAAAGTGTACAGTTGTCCTAGCTGTTATAAAATGTGTTAAAATATAGGACAGATGTACCAAGGAATTTTAAAAAAAGACTGTACTATTATTCTTTAAGATAAGGAATATGCTCAAAAGATGCCTTCACATGGGCAGCCTATATGTAGGATAAAACAGTTTGAAAAATGGAGATTGATTTTTGGATACATATTTTCATCTCTCTGAAAAGTTCTATTTTCCTCTGAAAAGTTCATATTCAAAACAACTTTGAAAAACTCCCAAGAAAATCTTTCATTACTCATAAGTTTTGAAACATGGCTTGAAGATAGAAGGTTTTTCTCGGTTCATTAGCTGGTTTATCTGTTTTCAGCTGGTCATTTTGGGGGTCTGAAGTTTTGATTCTTTGGTTTTGTTGTGCTGTATTTACTGCTGCTGTTGTCTGCTCCCTTCTACTTGTTCCATCTTGGGTTCTTAGATACTTGTTCTTCTATTTTCTTTACTAAAGTTTCATTATCCTAGGTACTGCTTAGAAATCCTATGTAGTTTCCTTGTATATTGAGTTATAAATAATATCAAAAATTTGCAAAGAGATATGCAATGAATGAGTGTTCTTTAGATATTGTTTGATTAGTATTTGACTTTAGATAATACAATGGCAAGTGTATTAACATGAGCATTTGTGTGTTTCTTCTACGATGTGGTCTTTTAGCATGTTGAAATATGGATTTGCCGAAGCTTAAAATCTCTGTTGTTGTCTTTTACCTTAGCTCTTTCAGCTATTATTCATGCTCTTCTTGTTTATAACTGACTTAGTATAATGCTGGCCTGGTTTAAAGTAAGTAGGCCCTAATTTGTAGATTTGGCCATTGATGGGTCAAATCAGCATGTGTTAAGGCCTAAATTCTGATATGTAAAGCTTAGTGTTTGTGCTAAAATATGTTTGTTATGATTGTTGTTTGAATATGTGACTGGTTGTGAAGTTTATTAGCTAATTTGAGGTTTAGTACCTGCAGATTTGGTTGTTAATTGGCCAAATCTGTAGTTTCAAGAGCTGACATTTGGAGGTTGCCGTTTAAATACATGAAGGGACTAAACTCTAATAGACAAACCATGTCTGAAAGAGCCAAGACCCTTCGGAATATCAGTTATTAAAAACTTGTAATAGATTAATTATTAGTATTTATGTATTAATAGGTTACCCTGTATTAATTTGAAGAATTTTCTCTTAAGGACCATAATAATTTAAGGCTTAGTACCCTTTTTACTGATTTTTTTGGACAAAAGCATGAAGAGTGTATCTGGCATTATCACATTCTTGTAATCATAAGATACAACAACCCAATGGGCTAAATTGGAATCCTCAACCCGCAAGGGCGAAAAGGGTTTGAGCATGAGGCCCCAATTGAATTTGACATGCGTATTGAGCCTGGACCTGGGCCATTGGGCTTGGGTCCTGAACCCAAATTTAGACGTTTACATTTATCTATAAATCATGACTCAATTATGTGCTTCTCTTGTGTTGAAAATCACATATTCAATTCTCAAAAATGGAATGGCAATTTGATTTCAAAATCTCTGTTTTTATTTTGATGATGTAGTGAGCTGATGTTTAATTCTCCTTAGTTTTAAAGATAGATAGGCCCAAAAGAAAAGTTAGAAAATATAGCCATTTGGGTCCGCCTGAAGTTGAACTCAATGTATTTTGTTTGACTCGAATCCGGCAATAGTGTCATCAAATCCCCATATGATTTCTGGGCCATTTGGTAGCCCAATTTTCAGCTCTCAAAGCTGATTCGTTAGCGTGCTGTTACTGGCCCATTTCCCTTGTCCCAAAATAATTAAAAATCCTTCATAATTAGTGAGCCTTTGTTAAGCTTAAATTAGTCTCAAATAGGAATATCCTAGGTAACTTTAATTGAATAAGTTTCTTCTAAAAAATTATTTGAGGTACACCATGTTTTAAAACCCATAACATATGGCCCTTTTGAACCTAATTAAAATTTGTAAAGTTGAGGTATGCCATGTTGAATAAAACCCCTAAGCCCATGACCCTCTTTTAATTAATAATAACTCTTTTAAAATCGGGTTATGCCATTATTAAATTTTTCATGGCCCTCGCGTACATTGTTTTTTTAATTTAAACCCTCATAGTTTGCTTTAGGCCCGATTTAGATTAGTATTGCGATTATATATACGTTCGCGTAGCATAATTGCAAATTTAACTCTAAAAATGACTCAAGGGATGCATTCACGCAACTTTAGCCAATTTTTTCTTAAGAAATCAACAAAAAGCGTTATTAATCGTGGACACGTTCGCGTGACATGATTTTGACGCGCCAAAGGAAAAGAGTATACGTACGCGTAACTCAATCTTTAATTACGAATAATTCAAATGGTTTATAAGCGGTAAAAAGATAAATGCACATAGGTCCTAAAAATAAGTAGTTAAATAATTTAAGCCAAGTTATAATCACTAAGCGGCCGTGCTAGAACCACGGAACCCGGGAATACCTAACACCTTATCCCGGGTTAACATAATTCCTTATCTAGAATTTCTGGTTCGCAGTCTCTTTAAAAATAAAACTTCCTCGATTTGGGATTTAAAATAAACCGGTAACTTGGGACACCGTAACTTATTCCAAGTGGCGACTCTGATAAATTAAATAATTCCATTTCGAATAATATAATTTTAATTGGAAAAATTCCCTTATGTACCCCTCGGGTGGTAAAAAAGGAGGTGTGACAACTCCGGACTAAAAAATGCGCCTCAAACGCCCGGACGTATGCCCTTAGTTGCTGGGATTACGCCTTTTGAGACTTTCGCTCCACACTATCGCCTCGCGGCATTTTTGATGCGCCTTGCCCAGGGCTCGCCCCAAAACGCCTTTTAAAACACTAATATTTACTTGTGCGTTTGGCTGCAATAAAGTTGACAATTTTTATCTTTCTCATTTACATGATTCTTTTCTTTGTCAGTTTGCTAATGGGAAAAGGGAAGTAATTGAAGTAAGGATTGCTTAACTGGAGAGAAAGCTACTGTTATTCTCCACGAAAGATTCAACTTCATGTGCAATTTTGAAGTGGGCAATTAGCTCCCTATAGATTCTTTCAATACTAGGGTTAGTTGGTTAGAAGACAACAATTTCTATAATGTTGTAAAGGAGCTATTTCCATCAATAACCAAATGGTCCAAGAAAGGTAATACGTGATGAATGATGATCTACCTTATGAGATTCAAGTACACTTCATCTATCCACCACTCCCTTGAGGAATTTACTGATTCAACTACTTTTGTCCTACGCTATGAATGTCTATACTTGTGCAAATATCTTGCACCCACGTTTTTTGTTCAAGCAGAAACATCTTTTTATTTTTTCATAGTTACTTTGTTACCTTGCACTAGCATATATACTAGGTATCTCTAATTACAAAGACTTTGACAGAGAGGAAAAAGTCATGTAAGTCCTTGTTGGAATTTAAATTTTGAACAAACATGATTTTCCTCGACAACTAGATTACATCTTTGAACTTCAAATTTACCAAAATCTAGAAATACTAAGGGCAGAACCGCCATTTCAGTACTTCAATCTATCTTTAATCATTTATAAAATGCTAGGATTGTATGGATGAGGATGAAACTCAACAGTGTTTGGGATTAACCAAACCCACGCTTAATACGTATTTAGCTCAGACTTGCTTGTCAATTCATTAAGGAGTGGGTCTGGCTACCACCGAGTTACAATAAGACATAATTTAATGAGTGGCCTTAAAAAAGTCATGCTACAAATAATCGGGAGCGGATTTAGGGGCCCAAGGATGTTCATCCGAATCCCTTTAGCCGAAAAATCACACTGTGTATATAAGGTAAAGTTTGATTATTACTTCTATATTATACTTTGAATTCCCTTCGCACAACTCAAAAGGATGGCTTAATGGACAAGGGGGTTCAAAATTATTATAAGGTCATTGGTTCAATTTTCATTATCCTTCTTAGCAGAAGTTCTGCCTCCGAGTCCGGCTTAAACGGCATGTGACTAATTATTTCAAATTAATATACTGTCAACTTATTATACCAGCAAAATATGGGCAAACCAATTTATCAAAGTCTCCCATGTAAAGCAAAAACACCCAATTATTTTGTTTTAAAGATTAGGCAGCACAAAAAAAATTTCCAACGGCGAAGAAGTATAACTTTTGAAACTAACAAATTTTTATAACTAATATTAATATACTGGCTATCGGGATACAGTTTTGCGAAGATAAATGCAAAAGATAATAAGACAAGGTTTGTGGAAAATAATAAGACCATACATTCTGTTGTGGCTGCAGATGCATATTTTGCAAATTTAAGAGCTTCCTGCTTATCGAACAAAATCTTGATGATTTTTTGCGGCAAAAAAGAAGCAAAGTGATGATCACTTGTAATCAAAATCTGCAATATCTTCTTCTTAACATTCTTGTTCTTTATACTTTCTATTTTGGACTTTGTATAGGAATATGTAACATTACCAGCACTCAATATCTAAGAGATCCAGCAACTTTATGGTGTCCTGGTAACATCTTCAAGTTGGGGTTTTTCAATCCTCAAAATAGCTCATATCGATACGTTGGTATTTGGTATAACTTCTCTGAAACAACTGTAGTTTGGGTGGCCAATAGAGACAAGCCTTTGAAAGATTCTACTGGAGTTGTTAAGATATCTGAGGATGGAAATCTTGTGGTTGTGAATGGAGATAAACAAACTCTTTGGTCATCAAATATTTCCTCAACTTCACACACTACAAATTCAACTGCTCAGCTCCAAGGTGGGAATCTTGTTTTACTTGACAACTCGAATGGAAGCATAATATGGCAAAGTTACCAACATCCTTCTGATACATTCTTGCCTAAAATGAAAATACCTATTAACTCTTCAAAGACAGGGGAGAAAACAGGGTTGAGATCTTGGAAAAGCCCTTTGGATCCAAGTTTTGGTGACTTTTCGAGTAGCATTACCACGATCCTTCCCCAGCTTTTTATTTGGAAAGGGAAGTATCCATACTGGAGAAGTGGTCAATGGAATGGTCAGATATTCATTGGAGTAAAAAATATGCGATCCGTGCATACTGGTGGATACAATGTTGTAGATGATGAAGAGGGAACTGTTTATCTTACTGGTCTTGCTGATAGAAAGGAAGCCGTGAGATTCACATTGGAGCCGAATGGGAACTTGGTTCAATCAAATTGGGATGAGAATGAGAGGAATTGGAAGATACCTTGGTTAGCTATCAGCGATGATTGTGATATCTATGGAACTTGTGGTCCATTTGGTAGTTGCAATTCAATGGATTCACCAATTTGTTCTTGTTTGAGAGGTTTTGATCCAAAGAGTAGAGAAGAATGGGAGAAAGGAAATTGGAGTAGGGGTTGTATGAGGAGGAAACCTTTGCAATGTGAAGAAAAGAAGAAAACAAGTAAAGAAGATGGATTTGTGAAGATGGAATTCATGAAATTGCCTGATTTTGCTGAATGGTTACCATCTAAGATAGAAGATGAATGCAGAAGCCAATGCTTGAGAAATTGTTCTTGCTTAGCCTATGCATTTGACGCGGGGATAGGCTGTATGTCATGGAGTAGAAGCTTGATTGACATTCAGGAATTCCAACGCTCTGGCACAACTCTTTACATCCGCGTGGCATATTCTGAACTTGGTATTGTATTGATTCTATTGCAGCAAAACTTTTCATTATACTCTCCATTGTTTTCAATAGTTTACTTTCTTTGTTTCCGTTGCAGATCATCCCACAGAGATCAGACTAGTCGCAGTTCTAGTGATCGTATCTTTTTTAGTTGTTTGCGTTGGTATGTTTCTTTGCTGGTTTTGGATACCAAGGCGACGAGGTCAAATATGGTTTCAGTTCAAAAGAAACCATCAGTTGGATGGAAAGAAGATCTCTTTGGAAGAAAATATTACTACCAAAGTTGATTTCGATGATTTATCAATGTTCAAGTTTGAAGTGCTTGCAATGTCCACAGACCAGTTTCATGAGAATAATAAGCTTGGACAAGGTGGTTTTGGTCCGGTATACAAGGTATTCGTGTTTTTTCCACAAATTATTTCTTATAGTGGACGAATCTGTTTCAACTCTCGTTCTTGCTAAACTATGTCAAGTACTAGTATTTCTCATTTTTAATTAGGATTCTTGACACTGAAAGTTGGTGTTTGTTCATAGGGGATATTAGCAGATGGGAAAGAAATAGCAGTCAAGAGGCTTTCAACTGCCTCTGGACAAGGGATGGAAGAGTTCATGAATGAAGTGTTGGTGATATCTAAAGTCCAACATAGAAACCTTGTTAAATTATTGGGATGTTGCATAGAAAAAGAGGAGAAGATGTTGATCTATGAGTACTTGCCAAATAAAAGCTTGGATGTCTTTCTCTTTGGTTAGTCCTTAGAAACTTATGTTGCTCGGATTCTCCAAAAATATTTCCGGGATCATGCCGTATCCTCCAAATGTAATGCATTTTTTGAGGATCCGACACGGGTAAAACAACATTTTTGGAGAGTCCACGTAACATAGTTAGAAACTCTTGGCAATAGATGTTCATTACTTTTCCTGCTTTTCCTCATACAAATATTGCTCAACCTGCCAAGATTTTGAACTCGCTGTCTTTCCATGAGTATTTAGATCCAACACATAAAAGAATCTTGGATTTGAGCAAACGCCTCCACATTATCGAAGGGATTGGGCGAGGATTACTTTATCTACACAGAGATTCAAGAATAAAGATAATCCACAGAGATTTAAAGCCAAGTAATATTTTGCTAGATAATGAATTCAATCCAAAGATTTCAGACTTTGGCATGGCTAGAATTTTCAAATGCAACCAAGATCAAGCAGAGACAAGAAAAGTTGCAGGAACCTAGTAAGTAAGCATTCAAATGTATAAAATTCTGTTATTCAAAAGTTCCCACATTAATCCAAGTCATTAATTTATCGTCTAACTGCATTGTCTTAGCGGGTATATGGCACCAGAATATGCCATCAAAGGGACATTCTCAGAGAAATCTGATGTTTTTAGCTTTGGAGTGCTACTGTTGGAAATTATGTGTGGGCAAAAAGTTGCAAGTTTTTGGAATGAGGATACCCCATTAAGCCTTCTTGGATATGTAAGTTCCTTTACAACTCTTACGCATCTTGCCTGTTTTGCCTACATGTTTGAACCTAAAGTTGAGTTATTTTTCTTTATATCTAAAACCAATAAAACAAATTTTCAGGCATGGGAACTGTGGAAAGAGAATAATATATCAAAATTCATTGATCCAGTGATATGGGATCCAGACTATGAATTGGTGTTAAAGAGATGCATCAACATAGGTTTGTTGTGTGTTCAAGAATTTGCTAGAGAAAGGCCAACAATTTCAATTGTTCTTTCCTTGCTTTCAAGTGAAGTTACAAGTTTGCCAGCACCATTACAGCCTGCTTTCGCCAACTTTTTTGAGGATAATGGAGGTTCTATAAATTATGTCACTTTGACAAACCTTGACGGCAGATAATTAAGCATGAGAATTGTGAATAGCAGCTAGATAAACATCTGTTATGAGAAGTTGCATTTAATAGAAGGGATGGTTAAAATATCAAATCCAGCTTCTAAAAAAGAAAGAAATTCAGGCATTTTCAAGCTACTGGTTTAATCAGAATAAATGGATTTGATCTAGCCATAATTATAATATATATGCTTATTCAATCGTTTTATATCTACCAGCAACAAAAACCAACATCAAATACTAATCAAACCGAGGGTATAGAAGTTGTTATAAATTTTGTATTGGTCACATTAGATTAAGTTTACTAGTTTTCAAAAGATATTCCCTTCTTTATCATCTAAATATTTTTAATATAATGTAGTGTATAGGGTAAAATTGGTCTATAACAGATGGCAAAATGGTAGCATGATGCGTGGAACCGAAGGCGAGAAAAAGGCAAGTCGGGCAACGACTAATACCGGATAAAACGAATGTGATCGATCACGGGTAAATCCCGAAGGTAGCATATTTAACGGGGGGGATCAAAGATCTGCCATCGGATCGCATTAAATGAGGGAATATTCTCTAACATTAAATGAACGACCATTGCAGAGAATATTTGCATTCATGGCCTGCCGTTACATATTTAACAATGACTCTTTTATTATCATTTAAGAAGGGCTTGATCCTAGGACTCTACTTCTCTAGATAAAGCTACAAATAGCAGGCTCAACATAGGGACACTAAATTCTTTGCCAACATATGTTATATTTTACTTTTTCTTTCAATTAAACAACTTCACCTGCTCTATATCGTTGCTTTCATTTTTGTCCTCGGAGGCATTGCGCTCGGAGCCAGGCTTGTCATTTTTTTAAAATTCAATTGTAAATCTCACTTTTAATCTTATTTCTTTATCATTTTTGGATCAAATCAGTTCGCTTGTCTATAGACCACGTAACAAATTTAATTGTATTGTTTTACGGGTAAATAGTGTGGCGCCCACCGTGGGCCTTAGATTGTTGCGTAATTGCTTGATCCTTACGTTTGCTACTAACTTATTTGATTTTTACCTAAGCAAGAAAGAAGAAATGAAAGTTAATGATGTCAACATCACAGAAACTTGAGGAACGCGAAGATTTGCCTCAACATGAAGACTCAATCAGGGACACCTGTAATGAAGAGGACGAAACAACCCCGATTCGTGAAGGGCGGTACCTCCGATAAGTGCGGGAGCTAGCTTCCGATGATGCGGAGGAGAAACATGTCGTGGAAATAGTAAAAATATTAAGAGAACATTAGAAAGCAATCATGAGTCGCATCTCAAGGCAGGATCAAGTAATGACGGAGTTGAAACAAGCGTTGTTAGGTGCTTCTAATAATAAAAAACGGAAGGGGCCCGATTCCCCTAGCATTCCTACAAATCAAACGGCTTGGAGGGCTGATAATAACATCCCAAGGGGTGAAGTCGGTTTCGATGGTGCTGCAGGACCGGTGTCGGATCTGGTAACGACAACGAGAATGATCCCTCCAGAACTGAACTTATGAGATTTGCGAGGGAAATGAATGGATGAATGGATCAAAATGTGAAGGAATTTCACGCCTCAATGGATTAGATTTTGAGCGCACCACCAGTTCTGAATGGCCGAAATTCCAATAAACACACGAAATTGCCGTTTAAGCCAAGCGCAACGCCAGAGTTAATTCTGAAGAGGTTCAAGATGTCGGACATACCAAAGTACGATTGTACTTCGAATCAACGGGAGCACATCACAACCTACACCACGGCTATGAAAGGGAATGATTTGGCTCAACATGAGATTGAGTTGCTATTTTGGCGAAACCCCTACAAAGGGGCCTGACATGGTATTCACTCTTACCCGAGCATTCAATTGACACTTTTGAGATGATAGTAGATTCATTCATTAAGGCCCATGTTAGGGCAAGGAAGGTCTAAGCCATGAAGGCGGAAATATTTAGGATTGCGCAAAGTGAGTCCAAATTTTTGCGAGAATTTTTGATTTGATTCCAGAAAGAGAGGATGCAGCTACCGGTTATACTAAATGTGTGAGAAGCAGAGGCATTTACAAAGGGTTTGAATTCGCAGAGCTCCGACACTTTCCAAAAGTTGAAGGAAAGCCTGCTCAAATTTCAAGAAACGACATGGGCCAATGTCTATAACCATTATGAGTCAAAAATATGTATAAAAGACGATCATCTTGGGTTCCTAACATCAACCAAAGGATGAGACCGGGACAAAAACCATGACAAGTTTAAAAGTGACTTCGTTGTAGATCTGCGATCTTCTAAAGGTCATTTCCTGCCGTATGAAAAAACTAAGGGACATAGCAACAAAGGTTTTTGGTCCTTGAATAGTTTCTCTCCCGATAGAAGAATCGACCATAGCTGGAACAACAGGTCATTATAAGAAAAAGAGGTACTGTGGGCCCGATACTTCATATATCCTAGGTTATTGGATTACAACTTCAACATTAGCTTAGTGGAGTTGGTATCAACAATGAGGAATGTTAAGGAAGAGAAATTCTCAAATGAAATTAGATCTAGTAACAGGGGACTTAATAAGTACCTTTTTAGGTCTTTCAAAGCCTATTGGCATTCCGGAGTCCATTAAAAATTATCTTTCTTCTTTGAAAGTGAAAAGAAGCGATGTCACTTTTCAGAAGACCTCGAGATTAATCTATATATAGCCGTTAAAATTCTAGTCAACCTCTGTACTTTCTTTACATTTGTCAGCTAGTTCATAATGTCCTCGATATCTTTGATTCTATCAAGATTTACCTCGATACCTCTTTGCGAGACCAGGGAACCCAAGAATTTACCGGAAACCCCAAACGCGTATTTCTACAGGTTGAGTTTCATATTATGCTTCCTTAGGATGTCGAAAGATTCTTGGAGGTGTTTCAAATGATCTTATGCATTAAAAGACTTGACTAACATGTTATCAATGTATACCTCAATTATTTTGCCTATTTACTTTTCATACATTTTGTTAACAAGCCTCTAGTAAGTGGCTCTCGTGTTCTTAAGCCTAAATGGCATCACATTGTAACACTATGTGCCAAAATTCGTTATGAAAGAAGTTTTTTCCTCATCCTTTGGGTTAATTTTGATATGATTATACCAAGAGTAAGCATCAAGGAAACTCATTAACTCGTGCTTGTCCATAGCATCAATCATTTGATCAATGTTTGGCAATGAGAACAAGTCTTTAGGACACGCCTTATTTAATCCTTATAATCTTTGCACATTCTAAACTTGTAATTCTTTTTCGGAACTACAACTAAATTCACAAACCGTTCTAGATAATTTATCTCCTGAGTGAAACCGATATGGAGTATTCAAGTTAACTCTTCTTTAACAAACCCGTTCCTTACCTCAGCAATCAGACGTTTCTTCTGCCTTACTGGTAGGAAGTTTGGGTCCAAGCTTATCTTGTTCACGGCCACTTCTAAGGGGATAACTGTCGTATCCGAGTGCGACAACGCAAAACAGTCGACGTTAGCTTTAAGAAACTTTATAAACCCTAACCTGAGTTTGGGGTTTAATCCTGTCCCCAAGTGAAACTTCCTCTCCTAGAACTCTTCGAATAAGGTCACTTGCTTGAGTTCCTCTACGGTTGACTTGGTTGCATCTGTCTCCTCTAGTAACTGAAAATATCTCGACACCTGGTGGGATTCCGATGACTTCTTGCCTTTATCATCTTCATTCGAGAAGGGAGAAGTCATTGATTCCTGTAATTGCTATTTGATAGGCTCCTTCCCCTTGCTGCCGGAAATTGTTACTACATTCATCTCCCTTGCTACTGATTGGTCTACTCTTGTCTGCTTGATCCCTTCTGATGTTGGAAACTTTAATAACTGTGATATGTCGAGGGTACGACCTTTATCTCGTGTATCCACATCCTCTTGAAAATTACAATGTAGCCCATGTCACCATCTACCACTTCAAATAAGGTTGTCTTGATTACCCTCTCGGCGTTCGTCGGTAGCAGGATCTCTCCTTGGGTTGTCACACTTATCAAGTTGAATTCAACTAAGATTTTTGTTGCATGTATGATGTTTTTGGTCAGCTTTGCTTGCTCCAGACTCTCCATTGGATAATATTGGCTGAGCTTCATAGGTCAACCAAAATATGCTTAATTTTGAAATCCAAAACATTAAGGGAGAATACAAAGCATCAATATGTGGCAGAAGTAATCCGTTGGCGTCTTCCTCCATAAAGGTGATATCATCTTTCGCGACTTCCCGGAGTCTCTTGTTGTGAGTCATCGATATATTTCTTGGCTGTCGAGAAGGTTATACTAGTGATTTCGTTCCCTCCGAAAATCAAGTTGATGGTCAACCGAGGGGAGTCTTCTGCCGCTTTCAAAGGCTCTGCATTGACCCAACTTCGGCCATAATTGTTCTTGGTTCGATTACTTAAAAGTTCCCTGAGATGGCTATTGTTCAACAATGTCGCCACCTCTTAACGTAAATGCTGATAGTCGTCAGTTCTATGGCCGTGAGTCCCATGATATTCACACCACAAGCTAGGATCCCTCTAGCTACTGTCAAAACCTAGAGAAGGCAAGCAGTTGTTAATATATCTAACGGTCTCAGAAGTACCGATAAGTGGCATTTTAGTTTGGGAAGATGAAGGTACATAATTTACTATTTATTACATTAGTAAAATATTATCGAAAGCAAAAACTCTCTATCCGCTGTCACACCTCCTTTTTACGCTACACCCGTGAAGGGCATAATAAAAGGAGTTTTTCCACTTAAAGGACAATCGAAACGGGATTTGTTATTAAAGTTCAGAGTCGCCACTTGGGAGATTAATGGTGTCCCAAGTCACCGGTTGAATCCCGAACCGAGAAAATTATGACTCTGTTAACAGTCTGTGAACCAGAAATCCGAGTAAGGAATGCTGTTAATCTGGGAAAGGTTTTAGGCATTCCTGGATTCTGTGGTTCTAGCACGGTCGCTCAACTATTGTATTTGATTTTATCTGATTTCAAAACATGTTCTAACCTAAGTGCCTTTTATTAATAACCCGCTTTTATTTTATTTTAATAAGAATTGCAACGTCGTAAAAATGCGTCTCGCACTACGTCGCACCAGTGCACCCGTGATTGTTAACACATTTCTACTCCGTTGAGATTTGGATTTGGGTCACATAAATGTGCACCCGTATTTAAAAAGGTAATATTATTAAAATACTCGCCTAAAGAGACTAGCGCATTGTTATCTTTGGGGAAGGCCGTAAAATTCGCTAAACGGCCCATCCCGAATTCTAAGTATTTTAATATATACATTTAAGAGGGCCCTGCAATGTACGCGTTCTATTTGGCGAGGCTCGTCTTATTTTATTAAAGAGTCAATCCTAAGGTGAACTACAATTTTCTATTTGGTTTGTATCCAATGGACTTGGTAGATTAATACTACTTAAAAACTACTACATTTAAAATCCGCGTCTTTCACATGACGCAGAAGTCCAGTAATTTTGGGCTTTGAAATTAGCCTAGGCAACAAGTGAGCACAGTTGCTCTGATTTTGAACTTGCCCAATTTTGGGCTTATGATGTTGCCCCTGGGCCCAAGCCTCAGATTATACCACCTGAGCTTCACCCTAATCAAATTAAAAGTGGCATGGGCCTGGACGTTTCCAACTGGCCAGCATTGAGTTCAAACATTTTCATTCCTAACTGATGTTAGCCACACTTCAGTCAATATTGACAATGAAACAAAGATAGAGAATTTAATGACCTATTTACGTTATATCAGTTAATGGTGGTCTTCCTGCAAACTTAATCACATTCATTAACAATTAAACAAGGATCATTACTAATGGGTTAACTAAATTATTCAAAACAATCTGATGATGATTATCAATCCAAACTACCAACGAGTTACCTATCAGTCAAAATCTAATTTTAGACAGTCACGAAATTTGATAAACAATTTACCAACTAACACAGATTATGAACCAGTTTCGTATTCAATCCCAAACTAACTTAGAACTCACATTATTCCAGCTATCTTCTGATTTCAAAATCACACTTGCACAAAATGAAACTAAATTATGATATGGCTATGAATACTCTCTAATTTAACAGCCCAAACAGTTTTATGAGCATTTGTAGATGTAAACAATAAAAACAACTAACTCCTAATCTATCTAACAACTAATGTGATAACTGACTTCATTTTAAATAATATACTAAACTTAGGCACTCATAGTCAATCAAATAACAGTCGAAATAGTCTTATTACAGTCCAGTTAATCGAAATGCAACAATGCAATGCAACAGACGACCATAATAGCCGAATTGAGCTTCCATTTCATTTCACTTTTAAAAACTAGGAATCTACGTCACAATGAACGCAGGAAGTGTACCTGGAATCAGAACACAAAAAATGAAGAGGAAGTGGAGATCAGTTGACGTAATCAGCAACCCAGATTCAAAGCAATTAAATCAATTTCAGCTCCAACACAGCAAACTCAGGGACGAACAGCAACAGATTGAATACCAAAAGCACATGAAAACCAAACGCGAGTGGACCAAAATATGCTCAAAACCAACCAGAACTCCCTAGACTCGAACCAAACCAAATCTAAAGATATTCAGGCCATTTCTAATCTTCTGTCGACTGAAAATCTGATCTACAACTGAAAATCTAACTCAAACTCTAAGAGAACAGGATTTCTATAGAGTTTTTCTACTGATTTTATGTGTTTGGTTTTTTTTTTTTTTGAACTTTTAATCTCCAATTTCAGATCTGTTGAGATTGCAGAGACTATTTTTTTGGGGGGAAATTTTTTTTTGGTTCCAAACTTGTTCATTAAGGCATTGATGATGCCCTTTTATAGGCAAAGATGAGGGCAACCCTCAATTTCTATTTACACTCTTAGTCCTTCTTTTTTATTCATTTTAGTCCTCTTGTTCTTAACTTGTTACTCAAGTAAGTATCCTAAGTTAATGAAATATGCATTTAAACACTACTCTAGAAGGTCCTGGTATATTCTACCAAATTCTACCCTATCCCAAATACCTAAACTAACCCTGTATTTAAACTATATTTACAGCTATAACCAAAAAGATCCCTAAACTCTAATTTACCACATTGAAGAACAATCATTGAGCAAATTGCCATTATCAAAACTGAACCAACTTCGACTAATCTAACAACTAATTACTTGAACTAATCAGGTTAGCATTTAACGATTAACAGAACAGGACACAATCGAACTAGAATTAAACTATACTAAAGAGCAAACAAAAATCAAATCACTGTTAATATTGAACCAAACCATAACTAATTAGAATTTTACGAACTTATTCATTATTCTAATTAGACGAAGAATCAGAGAAGATAAAAAAAGGAAAGACGAGGACTCACGACTTTATTGGTCACTCGACTGTCCAACCTCGGCACTCAACTGATCCTTTATAACACTGAAAACCTTGAGAAGAAGATGAGGAGAACCCCATGGCACCAATTATGCAAATTTGATGAAATAGAGACTCACCGGAATATCTTCAAATCTAAATTCGAGCCGTTCTAGCTATATTCGAGACCCAAGGTCCTAGGGGGTGTGTAGAGGAGGCCAGGGCAGTTTTGTGGTGTTAATTTGGTGCTGTTTGGCATACTTTGTGTTTTGGCCGGAAAAATTAGATCGGATATTTGATGAGATTGGCTACGATTCGAAGGAAGCCAGTTTGATATTTGGAATGAGGAAGAGAAAGAGAATTTGGGGTGTAATTTTGGGACGGATTGGCCATGGCAGCATTCGCCGCCGGCGGTGGTTCCGGTGGTGGTCGATGTATACGAGGAAGATGAAGCTGTTTTTTTCTGGGGTTCATAATATTTGGACATTTTTATTATAAAAAGAGATTTAGCTGTGTCCGGTGGATTAAACAGATTGGACGGTTGAGATTTGTGGACGCCAAAACGACGTCGTTTTGGCTTTGAGGAGGCTGGACCGGGTGGGGTGACCGTTTGGGCCGGTCTGGAATAGGCCTTTGCTCATTTGTTTTGGGCTTGAGATTATATGGCCCAGCTCCCTTTTCCTTTTAGTTGTTTTCTTGTATTTTATTTATTTTTTCTTTTGTATTTTTTTTTGTATTTTTGTATTTATTTATTTCTTCTAATTTTATAAAATGCTAAAATAAAACCAAAACAAATTGACTCTAACAATTATATTTCTTAATTTTAATTATAGTAATTCCTAATTTAAATGCAACCTAATACAAATTTAAACTAAAAATGTCAAAAATGTTATTTTTTCTATTTTTCTCCTATTTAGTTCTAAAACAAATTAATACTAATTAATACTAAAATGTGCAATTAAATCCCTAAATGTAAATGCATATTTTTTGTATTTTCATATGCAACCAATTAACACAAAAAATTCAACAAAATTCACAAAAATTTGTAAAATCATTTTATTTGAAACTTTGGAATAATTTGCTTAGGGCAAAAATCACATGATCACATCCGCACCTCGAAAAGTTGGCCTTAGATATCATTGTCACCTCTCAAAATCTTAGTCCTTATTTCCAATGCCACCTAATAGTTGTTGTGACAACATTTTCCAAATGGAATGTCCTTCACAAACCCGAATTGTTAGGTCGCTTGTCTAAATGGGTAGTGCAAATTAGTAAGTTCGACATTGTGTACAAACCCAGGACTGCAATCGAGTCACAAGATTTGGCTAAATTTTGTGGCCGATTTTAGTCCCGTATTAATGACTTTGATTGCTAAGGAAGCGGTGCTGGTGTTGGAAATGATATTGGGAGTTTTAACTTTGTTTATAGCTGGAGCTTCCAATGTATAAGGTCCCTGTCTCGGGATATCTGTTCATGCCCTCGAGAGGAACCCTGAGGCAGGCCACTAAAACTATTCCATTAACTAACAATGAAGCCGAGTATGAGGCTTTGGTTACAGAACTTGAATTATCTCGGGGAATAGGCTCTGCGGTCATTAGAGTAAAATGAAACTCCTACCTGGTAGTAAACTAAGTGTACAAGATTTTCGATGCAAAGAAAGAACGCATACAACAATATTTGAACAAGGTTCAAGCATTGCTTGCACGTTTCAGGGAATGGTCGATCATACACATTCCAAGGGAAAAAAATGTGGAAGTAGATGCATTAGCGAATTTGGGGTCGTCCACGAAGATAAAAGAATCTGACTTCAGTATTGTCATTCAACTTCTGCATTCGGTATTAGATGTGGACGGCTACTACAAAGTCAACTCAAACAACCTAATCTGGGACAGGAGGAATGAGTTTGTGGAGTACCTTCGGCATGGCAAATTAACTGAAGACCCGAAGGCGTCCCGGGCACTACGAACAAATGCAACTTGTTACTGCCTCATAGATGGGCAATTGTACCTAAGATCATACCATGGACCATTGGCCCGATGTCTGGGGCTCTGAGGCAGATTACGTGATGACGGAAGTCCACAAATGTGTCTACGGGAATCACTCCGGTGCAGATTCGTTAGTTCTGAAGTTGATCAGGGCAGGTTACTACTGACCTCGGATGGAATAGGACGCAAAGATGTTCATTCAGAAGTGTGACAAATGTCAACGATGTGCTCAGTTAGTACGCCAACAGGCAAAACTCTTACATTAGGTGTTGTCCCCGTGGCCATTTATGAAATGGAATATAAAAATAGATCCTCTACTACCGGGTCCCAGCAAGGTAAGATTTCTTTTAGTTTTAACTGACTACTTCATTAAATGAGTTGAAGCATGTCTTTACCAAAAGATCAGTTAGCGCGAAGTGGTCGACTTCATATGGGACCATATAATCTGCTGATTCATAATACCGAAGGAGATTGACTACGAAAAGGTACCACGGTTTATATGGCATATGATACATGGAACCGAAGGCGAGTAAAAGGCAGGTCAGGCAATGACCAATACCGGATACTATGAATGTGATCGATGTTGGGTAAATCCCGAGGGGAGCATTATTTAATTGTAATAGATAAGGGTTTGCCATCAGATAACTTTTAATGAGGGAATATTCTTTAATATTAAATGAGCGACCGTTGTAGAGAATATATGAATTCGTGGCCCGCCATTACATATTCATCAATGACTCTTTTATTATCATTTAAGAGGGGCTTGTCGTAGGACCTTGCTTCCCTAGGTAAAGCTACAAATAGTAGGCTCGGCAGCCATCGTAAGGACATGAAATTCTTAGCCAACATATGTTATATTTTACTTTTGCTTTAAATAAAACAACTTCACTTGCTCTTTATCGTTGCTTTTATTTTTGTCCTCGAAGGCATTGCGCTCGGAGTCATGCTTGTCATCGTCTTTAAATTCAATTGCTAAATATCACTTTTAATCTTATTTCTTTATCATTTTTGGATCAAATCAGTTCGTTTATATATAAATCACGTACGAAATTTTAACTTTACCGCTTTACGGATAAACATTTAGTTTAGGTGAAAATATAGTAACAACTGCTTCTCAGTTCAAATGTCGATATGAGTCGTATGCGAGAGAGTTTGTATTTGTATAAGCTGTTTATAAGCATTTTTTTGGTTTATAAGCATGTTTAAAAAGATATTTAAATTGCTTAAAAGCCAAGTGATTATAAAATTAAAATGAGCCAAAAGTCATAAGCAATTTATATCCTTTCAGCTTATAAGCACTTTTGATTTGAACAAATCTATTACAGTTTTTGTAATCTCGGAATATCTTTTCCAAAATAAAATTAACTTATAACTCCCTCTCTATTTCATTTCTGTTGTTCGCCCTTCTCTTGTAAAGATATTTTAAATATTTATTTTGTAAATAGCAAGGATATTTTCCATCAAAATAGCATGGTATAACTATTTTTCGGACTGGTCAATCAAAAATAGCCACCGTTTATGAAGTCAATAAAAAATAGCCACTATATGCTGCAACAGAGACCGGTCCCGTATAATATACGGGAGTTCGGGTGCATCTGTGTATGAACTCCAGCATATTATGTTGGACCGGTACACTTTGTTGACTTCTGTATAATATACGGGAGACTGGAGCACCGGTGCTCCAAACTCCAGTATATTATACTGGACATTTATACTTGCTGGAACTCTAGTATATTATGCGGGAGTTCCAGCATAATTATACTTGAACTCCCGCATATTATACGGGAGTTCCAGCATAGTTATCCTGGAACTCCCGTATAATATGTGGGATTTAAAGCATACTTATGCTGGAACTCCTGTATAATATGCGGGCGTATTTTCCGGGTTTTGAACAGTGTTTTCGCTTAGATTTATCTTTACATGAACAGTGGTTAAATTTCGATTACTTTTGAAACCGTGGCTATTTTTGAATGACCAGTTGTAAATCTGGCTATTTTTAAATTTCTCGCATATTTTCCTCACGTTGTAGCATTTTTTAATCAAATCCACTAACAACATCAATTTTAAGAATTAATATTCAAATAATGATGGCTTATTTATAAATAAATCAATTTTTGTACGTAAAAATACTTTTCAACAATGGATGCTTGTCAACTACTTTCCATCTCGACTTTGGTTCATTTCATTTCATTGCTTAATAATTTGTCTTAAAAGACAAACTAGAAGTTGCCTAAATTAAAGGATCCATAGTATTACCAGTAATACTTTTGTAGAATCCATATGTAACCAATTTCTGAAACAAAACTATTACACTGCAGTTTTCTACTTCGTTCTTTCGGGATAGAACGTTTCTAGCCACCAAACTACGTTCTAATTAGATGCTGCATTGTTTTTTTGCCTTCTTTCCTAACTTCTAATCCAGATTTCCCTTTTTACCCAGAATATAAGTAGTGTCCCAACTTAGTAACACCTTTTGCCTCACGTTTTCATCTGGTATAAAGGGATTCTACTAACTATGGTCTTTTTGTTATTGCTTCCTCTATCTACTTCGGTGATGTTATTTTACATTACTGATATGTATATTTTTTATTTATATTTTATTCCATATATAATAATATATTTAATTTTGCATAACTCAATGTATGTATTATTTAATACCGCCGACCAATCGCTGCATAACAAATGCAAGAATTATATAGAGACTATGCTAAAATTAATTATTCATATTTCATTAACAAAATAACTCCTAATTGTACTAGCAACGATTGGACTATAATTCAACTGATTGATATCGCTTATATTGATTATTCACTTCCCATGTTTTCTAATATTTTCACAAGAAAAGAGAAGTTCTCTTCAAAGAGAGGAAGTGCTTTTGGTCACTTATTTGGAAAAAAGGTGCCTATTGTTTATTGCATTTCTATCATCTTTTCAAAGGCAATTTTCACTTTCTCCCTAAGCATATTACTTAGTTTCTTCTGCGGATCATTCTGACACATCCTACATAGTTGAACAATTTTCAGTTCATGATACTTTTATTTCGTTATTGAAATTTATTTTAGTATTTGATATTTACTGTAACGTCTATAAATTAATTGATTATAATTCTAAAACATATATCCAAATGAAATACTTTTCTAGAAAACTATTTTGACAACAAATTAGCCAAACACAAGTCCTAAGGAAGATCACTTTTTAGCTTGGAGCCAAAATTATTTATATTCGGTAGTCGTAATGTGACGATCCGACCCGTCGTTACGTGAGTTACCGCTCCGTTTTTCCCGTTTTCAGCTTCTTTATGCTTCATTATCCGTATCTTCGGAGAGGTTTTGGTAGGAAATGAAACACTTAGTCTCTTTAAGAAAGGTTTGGCTTGGAAAAGTCAACTGGATGTTGACTTATGAGTTAAAGGGTTCAGATGTGATTTTCGGTGATTCAGTTAGCTTCGGAGGATGATTTGTGACTTAGGAGCGTGATCGAAATTTATTTTGGAGGTCCGGTGTAGAATTAGGCTTGAATTGGCGAAGCTAGTATTTTGGCGAATTTCGGTTGATAGGTGAGATTTTTATACGAGGGTCGAAATGGAATTCCGAGAGTTGTTGTAGCTTCGTTAGGTGATTTGGGATGTGTTTACAAAATTTTAGGTCATTCGGAAGTGTTTTGGTCGGGTTTTTGATCAAATGCGTGTTTCGGAAGTTTTAGAAGAACTTATACTTGAATCCGATGTAATTTGATGGTGTTGGTGTTGTTGGTAGTGTTTTGATGATTGGAGCAAGTTCGAATGATATTTTAAGATGGGTTGACACTTTTGGTTGAGGTCTCGGGGGCCTCGGGGTGATTTCGGATAGCCATCGGGATGAATTTTGGACTTGTGTAATTGCTGAGTTTGCTGATTCTGGTATTTCCACATCTGCGAAAAATGGACCGCAGATGTGGAAGGGGGGATCGCAGATGCGGGCATGGTCGTCGGGGAATTTTTCGCAGAAGCGGACAGTTGTTCGCGAAAACGGATCTTGACCGCAGAAGCGGTCCTGGGCAAAACAGTGAAATTCCGCAGAAACGGAGGAATTCCGTAAAAGCGAAAACCGCAGATGCGGTATATGGATCGCAGATGCGAAAAGGTCTGGACAGAAAGGGCTTTTAAAGTTTCATTTTGTTTCGCGAGCTAAGTTATTTTTCCACCATTTTTGAACATCCTTGAGAGCTTTTGGACGGGAATTGACAGGGATTTCGACATGGATTGATGTGAGTTCTATGACCTAAAAACATGATTTAATTGCAGAAACAACCTAGAAATTCATGAAAATTTATCAAAAGGGGGAAGAACCAGGCCTTGAGTTTTGGCATTTCAAATAGGATTTTGATGGGTCATTTGAGCTCGGATTTGGGAGTTCTTGATATGTATAGACTCGTGACGAGATAAGTAATCCGTTGATATAAAATTTTCTAGAATTCGAGAAGTGGGCTCGGGGCTCGGGTTTTGCAAATTTCATGATTTTTGATATTTTTCGATTCTTTTGGATTTGGTTATGTTCCCTTAGCATATTGTGATGTATTCGTTGTGGTTTTGGTTAGATTCGATGTGCGAGGAGGCCGAGTCGAGAGGCAAGGGCATAGCGAGCTAGGATTTTGGTCGGCTTGAGGTGAGTAATGATAGTAAATGATATCCTAAGGGTTTGAAACCCCGGATTTGCACAACGTATTGCTATATTGAGGTAAAACACGCGCTTAATGGCGAGCGCGGGGTTGTCTACTGCTGAGGATTGTGACTTGGTCCATCCAGTTTGATATTTTACCTCGTATTTGACTGAGATGTGTTTATTATCATCATGATTTGGGCTTAGTGCCATATTTTGGGCTTTATGTCGGCTACTCGAATTGGTCGTGGACTTTTATCACTGTTTCCTCACTATTTTGATACATTACTTGAACTCAGTCCTAATGATTATACTAATTTACAAACTCAACCGCTTTAATTGAATTTTAAGACTTAAATGATATTTCCACTGTTGTTTGGGCTGAGCACTACTATTTTATTGATGCCCGAGGGGCTTATGATGCTTTCTGGACTGTGTAAGGCCGGGGTCCTGAGATATATTTATATGCCACGAGGTGGCTTGAGTGACGTGAGAAGTCTTTCAGGCCTTGTAAGTGATGTGAGGACGCTTTCAAGCCATGTGAGTGATGTGAGGAGGCTTTCAGGCCTTATGTTGATATAGCGCTTGGGCTGTAAGGGGCCCCTCCGGAGTCTGCACACCCACAGTGAGCGCGGGTACTCATATAATCTGAGAGTGAGCCCGAGGGATTGATACTATGTTGAGTGACTGATACTGAACCCAAAGGGCTAGTACTATCCTGAGTGACTGATACTGAGCCCGTGGGCCTGATACTGTTCTGAGCGATTGATACTAGGCCCGAGAGACAGATTTCTACTCATTATTTAATTGACATTTTACGTGATTTACCTGTTTTTAAAAGGAGATTTCATTTGACTCTTTACTATTTTACTGGTTTTTAAGTGTTTTGTTGCCTGATATAGAATTGCCTTGTGAATTTATGTGTTTTCATGCCTTTGGTTATTATTTATTATTATTACTCGCTGGGTCGGAGTATTCACATTACTCCCTGCACTATGTGTGCAGATTCAGGCATAGCAGAGTCCGCACCTAAACACTAATTCCTTCCAGACTAGGTAGCGAGTTGGAGTTACGAGGTAACTGTTGTTGTCCGCAACCCCTTGTCTCCCTATCTTACCTCATTTATGTTTTCTTTAGACTATTGTATCGGATTTTATATTTTGTAGACTTATATCAAACTCTGTAGAAGCTCATGACTTGTGACACCATGGTTTGGGCTGTGTCGGAATGGTATCCTTTGATATTATCGATGTTTCTGCATTTATAACTATTTTATACGTGTTTTGGATTTGTTAATGTTAATTAATTATTAAAAGAGGTGTTTGCACTGTTCTGGCTGGCCTTGTTTTCAAAAGAGGCGCCATCACGGCTGAGTTTGGGAATTGGGCTGTGACAAGCTGGTATCAGAGCCTAGGTTACTAGGTCTCGCAAGTCATGAGTTGTTTTAGTAGAGTCTCGCGGATTAGTATAGAGACATCTGTACTTATCCTCGGGAGGTTGTAGAACCTTTAGGAAAACTTCACATTCTTGAAATTCTTCTCGTGCGAACTTGTTGATCCGAGTACTAAATTTCTCTTTATTCTATCCTCTCACAGATGGTGAGGACACGAGCTACCGGACATGACAGACGACCACCAGTGCCACCCACTGAGGCCACCAGAGGCCGTGGATGCGGTCATGGTCGTGGCAGAGGCAGAGCAGTAGGGGAAGCACCTGTGGATCCTCTAGTTGCCCCAGCTTAGGACCAGGCTCCAGCAGCACCAGTTCAGGCACCAACTGTGCTCATTGTGATTCCGGGTCTTCAGGAGACTTTGGCTCAGATTTTGACAGTTTGTACCGGCCTGGCTCAGGCAGTTTTAGCCACCATAGCAGCAGCTACTTCGCAGGTTGGGGGAGGCAATCGGACCCCCACTGTTCGCAGACCTGAGCAGGTAGTGCAGGGATTATAGACTCCAGAGGCACCTCCCGCTCAGCAAGTTGCACCGTTGCAGGAGTTCAGAGTTCCAGCTATGCCTGAGGATGAGCATCGTCACCTCGAGAGGTTTGGTAGACTCCAGACTCCGACATTCAGTTGTGCTGAGGGCGAGGATGCTCAGGGTTTTCTTGATAGGTGTCAGCGAATGCTCCGTACAGCAGGGATTCTGGAATCTAGTGGTGTAGCATTTACGACCTTTCAATTTACTGGGGCTGCCTTCACTTGGTGGGAGGCGTATAAGAGGCGTAGGCTGACTGGTGCAGCACCTTTGACTTGGCAGGAGTTCTCCACTCTTTTCTTGGAGAAGTATGTACCGTAATCCCACAGAGAGGAGCTGCGCAAACCGGTTGAGTGGCTACGACAGGGAGATATGACTTTGTCTCAGTATGAGATGAGGTTTTCAGAGTTTGCTCGTCATATCGTCTGGATGGTTTCATCGGATCATGAGTGGATCAGGAGATTTGTTGATGGCCTTAACTACCATCTCCGTGTTCTTATGACTAGAGAGAGAGTATTGGGTGCTTCATTCGAGGAGGTAGTTGATATAGCTCGAGAGATTGAGGCGGTTCGCTGGCAGGATCGAAAGGAGAAGGAGGCCAAGAGGCCTCGAAGTTATAGCACTTTCAATGGCGCTCCTTCTAGGGGCCAGTTCCAGCATGGTAGGGGTCATTCTTTTAGGCCCGCTCAGTCAGCCCATCCCAAGTATCAGGGGGCATCTTCATGTCGTGGTTATCATAGTTCTCAGTAGAGTCAGCCTTCCCTCAGCGCTCTTCTAGCATAGAGTTCATCTCGTGCTCCGTCTACTCGGGGTTCATCCAGGCCGAGTGCATCAGCTAGTCACTCCGGCATAAAGGGTTCCCTTCAGTCCTATTCTCCAACGCCTGGGAGTTGTTATGAGTGTGGAGAGTTTGGGCATATATGGAGGTAGTATCCTCATTGTACTGCTAGCTCATCTCAGTAGAGGGGTCATCCCTCGTCTTCTGATCCAGTTTCTTCAGCACCCGCCCAGCCAGCTAGGGGTGAGGGTCAGGCAGCCAGGGGTTGCCCTAGAGGTGGAGGTCGATCAGGCGGTGGTCAGGCTCATTTTTATGCTCTTCAGGGCAGGACAGATGACATTGCTTCAGATGCCATCATTAGAGGTATTATTTCAGTCTTTCACAGAGATGCCTCAGTCTTATTCGATCTCGGTTCCACCTATTCTTAGTGTCCTCATCATTTGGGTACGTCTCGAGGGTGTCTTGCTTTACCTGTTCATGTATCTACCCCGATGGGCGATATTATAGATGTAGACCATGTGTACTGGTCATGTTTGGTGACTATTGAGGGTCTGGAGACCTGAGTTGATTTATTGCTATTGAGCATGGTGGATTTTGATGTTATTTTGGGCATGGACTGCTTATCTTCGTGTCATGCTGTTCTAGACTGTCATGCTAAGACAGTCACTTTGGCTATACCGGGTGTACCGAGGATTGAGTGGCGTAGTGTGACTGATTATGTTCCTAGTAGGGTGATTTCATTCTTAAAGGCCCAGCGTATGGTTGGGAAGGGTTGCATTTCATATTTGGCATTTGTGAGAGATATTGAAGCCGAGATTCCTAGCATTGATTCTGTTCCAGTTGTGAGGGAGTTTCCCGATGTATTTCCTGCAGACCTGCTGGGCATGCTGCCGGACAGGGATATTGATTTTGGTATTGACCTGGTGCCAGACACTCAGCCCATTTCCATTCCGCCATATCGTATGGCACCGGCGGAGTAAAAAGAATTGAAGGATCAGCTTCAGGAACTCCTAGATAAGGGGTTTATTCACCCTAGTGTGTCACCGTGGGGTGCATCGGTTCTGTTTGTGAAGAAGAAGGATGGCACCATGAGAATGTGCATTGACTACAGGCAACTGAACAAAGTAATAGTGAAGAAAAAGTATACCCTGCCTCGCATTGATGATTTGTTTGACCAGCTTCAGGGAGCGAGGGTGTTCTCTAAGATTGATCTCCGTTCAGGCTATCACCGGTTGAAGATAAGGGATTCAGGTATTGTTAAGACTGCTTTCAAGACTAGATATGGGCGCTATAAGTTTCTTGTTATGTCCTTTGGGCTGACCAATGCCCCAGCATCGTTCATGCATTTGATGAATAGTGTATTTCGGCCTTATCAGGATTTGTTCCTTATTATTTTTATTGAGTTGTATTGCAGAGATTGAGGGAGGAGAAACTTTATGCAAAGTTCTCCAAGTGTGAGTTATGGTTCAGTTCAGTGGCTTTCTTGGGGCACGTGGTGTCCAGCGAGGGTATCGACCTGAAGAAGATAGAGGCGGTTCAGAGTTGGCCTAGACCAACCTCAGCCATAGAGATTCATAGTTTCCTTGGTTTGGCAGGTTATTATTGCCGATTTGTTTAGGGATTTTCCTTTATAGCATCGCTTTTGACCAAGTTGACTCAGAAGGGTGCTCCATGTGTATGGTGGGAAGACTGCAAGGAGAGCTTTTAGAAGCTCAAGACAGCTTTGACCACAGCTCCAGTATTGGTTTTGCCATCAGCTTCAGGTTCTTATACTGTATATTGTGATGCTTCGAGATTTGGGATTGCATATGTATTGATGCACGATGGTAGAGTTATTACGTATGCTTCTCATCAGTTGAAGCCCCAATAGAAGAACTACCATATACATGATTTGGAGTTAGCTGCTATAGTTCATGCTTTAAATATTTGGAGGCACTACTTGTATGGTGTATCTTGTGAGGTATTCACCGATCATCACAGTCTTCAGCATTTGTTCAAGCAAAAAGATCTTAATTTGAGGCAGCGAAGGTGGCTAAAGTTACTTAAGGATTATGATATTACCATTCAGTATCACCCGGGGAAGGCCAATGTATGGGCCGATGCTTTGAGCCGAAAGGCAGGTAGCCTGTGGAGTTTGGCGTATATTACAGTTGGGGAGAGGGCTTTGCAGTTGATGTTCAAGCCTTGGCCAATTGGTTGGTAAGACTATATATTTCGGATCCCAGTCGGGTGTTGGCTTATGTGGTTTCTCGATCTTCCCTGTATGATCGCATCAGAGAGCACCAGTATGATGATACGCATTTGCTTGTCCTTAAGGTCAGGGTCTAGCATGATGATGCTAGAGACGTGACCATTGGTGAGGATAGTGTGTTGAGGATGTAGAGCCGGATTTGTGTGCCCAACGTGGATGGGCTTCGAGAGTTGATATTGGAGGAGGCCCATATCTCATGGTATTCTATGCATCCGGGTGCCGCGAAGATGTATCAGGATATGAGGCAGCACTATTGGTGGAGAAGAAGGAAGAAAGATATTGTAGGATTTGTGGCTCGATGTCTCAACTGTCAGCAGGTGAAATATGAGCATCAGAGACCGGGTGGCGTACTTCAGCGGATGACTATTCCCGAGTGGAAGTGGGAGAGAGTCACTATGGATTTTTTGAGTGATCTTCCTCAGACTTTGAAGAAGTTCAATTCGATTTTGGTGATTGTGGATTGGCTGACCAAGTCCGCACACTTCATTTCGGTATGTACTACCTATTCTTCGAAGCGGCTGGCAGGGATCTTTATCCGGGAGATTGTTCGATTGCATGGTGTTTTAGTGTCTATTATCTCAAATAGAGGAACTCAGTTTACTTCCCAGTTCTGGAGGACATTTCAGCGAGAGTTGGGTACGCAGGTAGAGCTGAGCACAACATTTCATCCTCAGATGGACGAGCAGTCTGAGTGTACTATTCAGATATTGGAGGACATGTTGCGTGCCTGCGTTATTCATTTTAGAGGTTCTGGGGATGAGTTTTTACCACTTGTAGAGTTTTCCTACAACAACAGTTATCAGTCGAGCCTTCATATAGCCCCATATGAGGCGTTGTATAGGAGGCGGTGTAGATCTCCAATTGGTTGGTTTGAGCCCGGCGAGGCTAGGCTATTGGGGATAGATTTGGTGCAAGATGATTTAGAGAAGGTAAAACTGATTCAGGAAAGACTTCGTACAGCTCAGTCACGGCAGAAAAGTTATGCGGACCGGAAGGTTCGAGATTTGTCTTATATGGTTGGTAAGAAGGTCTTGCTGAAGGTTTCGCCCATGAAGGGTATTATGCGGTTTGGAAAGAAAGAGAAGCTGAGTCCGCGGTTTATTGGGCCTTCTGAGGTACTTAGGAGAATTGGGGAGGTGGGCCTATATACTAGCCTTGCCACCTAGCCTGTCAGGCGTGAACGCGGTATTTCATGTATCTATGCTCCGAAAGTATGTTCGGGACCCGTCCCATGTATTGGACTTCAGCACGATTCAGTTGGATGGTGATTTGACCTATGATGTGGAGCCAGTGGCTATTTTGGGTCGTTAGGTTCGAAAGTTGAGATCAAAGGATATAGCTTCGGTGAAAGTGCAGTGGAGGGGTCGGCCCATGGAGAAGGCTACTTGGGAGATCGAGCGGGAGATGCGGAGCAGATATCCTCACCCATTTGAGGCTTCAGGTATGTTTTTTAACCTGCTCGAGGACAAGCGTTTTTTTAGTTGGGGAGGATGTGATGACCCAACCCGTCGTCATATGAGTTACCGTTTTGTTTTCCCCATTTTAGCTTCTTTATGCTTCATTATCTGTATCTTATGTGATCGAGTTGGTTCGGAGACGTTTTGGTAGGAAATGAGACACTTAGTCTCTTTAAGGAATGTTTGGCTTGGAAAAGTCAACCGGATGTTGACTTATGAGTTAGAGGGTTCGGATGTGATTTTTGGTCATTCGGTTAGCCTCGAGGGATGATTTGTGACCTAAGAGCGTGATCAGAATTTATTTTGGAGGTCTGGTGTAGAATTATTCTTGAATTGGCGAAGTTAGTATTTTGGCGAATTCCGGTTGATAGGTCAGATTTTGATCCGAGGGTCGGAATGGAATTTATAGAGTTGCTGTAGCTTCGTTAGGTGATTTGGGATGTGTGTGCTAAATTTCAGGTCATTCGGAGTTGTTTTGGTTGGGTTTTTTATCAAATACGTATTTCGGAAGTTTTAGAAGAAATTAGGCTTGGATCCGATGTAATTTGATGGTTTTAGTGTTGTTGGTGGTGTTCCGATGATTGAAGCAAGTTCGAATGATGTTTTAGGATGGTTTGGCACTTTTGGTTGAGGTCCCGGGAGCCTCGGGGTGATTTCGGATGGCCATCAGGATGAATTTTAGACTTGTGTAATTGCTGAGATTGCTGGTTCTGGTATTTCGGCATTTGCGGAAGAGGGACCGCAGATGCGGTCCCGCAGATGCGGAAGGGGGGATCGCAGATGCGGGCATGGTCGTTAGGGAATTTTCGCAGAAGCAGGCAGTTGTCCGCAGAAGCGAATTTTCACTGTAAAAGCGGTCATGGGCAAAACAATGGAACGCCGCAGCGCAGAAGCGAAAACCACATATGCGGTATATGGATCGTAGATGCGAAAAGGTCTGGACAAAAAAGGGGTTTTAAAATTTCATTTTGTTCTGCGAGCTAAGGTATTTTTCCACCATTTTTGAGCATCTTTGAGAGCTTATGGACGGGAATTGAAGGGGATTTCGACTTGGATTGATTGGAGGTGAGTTCTATGACATAAAAACATGATTAATTGTAGAAACAATCTAAAAATTCATGAAAATTTATCAAAAGGGGGAATAACCAGGGCTTGAGTTTTGGCATTTCAAATTGGGTTTTGATGGATCATTTGAGCTCGGATTTGGGAGTTCTTGATATGTATAGACTCGTGGTGAGATAAGGAATCCATTGATGTAAAATTTTTTGGAATTCGAGAAGTGGGCTCGGGGCTCGAGTTTTGCAAATTTCTTGATTATTGATATTTTTCGATTCTTTTCGATTGGGTTATGTTTCCTTAGCCTATTGTGATGTATTCGTTGTGGTTTTGGTTTGATTCGACACGCGAGGAGGCCTACTCGAGAGGCAAGGGCATAGCGAGCTACGATTTTGGTCGGCTTGAGGTGAGTAATGATAGTAAATAATATCCTGAGGGTTTGAAACCCCGAATTTGCACAACGTATTGAGGTGAAACACGCTCTTAATGGCGAGCGCGGGATTGTTTACTACTGAGGATTGTAACTTGGTCCGTCCCGTTTGATATTTTGCCTCGTATTTGACTGAGATGTGTTTATTATCATCATGATTTGGGCTTATTTCTATTTTTTGGGCTTTATGCTGACTACTCGAATCCGTCGTAAATTTTTATCATTGTTTCCTCACTATTTTGATACATTATTTGAACTCAGTCCTAATGATTATACTATTTTACAAACTTAGCCGCTTTAATTGAATTTTGAGATTCAAATGATATTTCCATTGTTGTTTGGGATGAGCACTACTATTTTATTGATGCCCGAGGGGCTTATGATATTTTCTGCACTGAGTGAGGCCGAGGGCCTGAGATACATTTATATGCCACAAGGTGGCTTGAGTGACGTGAGAAGGCTTTCAGGCCTTGTGAGTGATATGGGGAGGCTTTCAGGCCGTGTGAGTGATGTGAGGAGGCTTTCATGCCTTGTGAGTGATGTGAGGAGGCTTTTATTCCTTGTGAGTGATGTGAGAAGGCTTTCATGCCTTATGTTCATATAACACTTGGGCCGTAAGGGGCCCTTCCGGAGTTCGCACACCCACAGTGAGCGCGGTTACCCATATGATCTCAGAGTGATCCCGAGGGGCTGATACTATGCTGAGTGACTGATACTGAGCCCGAGGGGATGGTACTATGCTAAGTGACTGATACTGAGCCCGAGGGGCTGATACTGTTCTGAGCGATTAATACTGGGCCGGAGGGGCAGATTTCTACTCACTATTTACTTGTCATTTTACCTGATTTACCTATTTTTAAAAGGAGATTTCATTTGACTCTTTACTGTTTTACTATTTTTAAGCTATTTACTGCCTGATATAGAATTGCCTTGTGCATTTATGTGTTTTCATGCCTTCGGTTATTATTTATTATTATTACTCACTAGGTCGGAGTACTCACATTACTCCCTGCACCATGTGTGCAGATTCAGGTATAGCAGAGTCCGCACCTGAGCACTAATTCCTTTCAGACCAAGCAGTGAATTGGAGTTACAAGGTAGCTGTTGACGTCTGCAGCCCCTTGTCTCCCCTATCTTACCTCTTTTATGTTTTCTTCGGACTATTGTATTGGATTTTATATTCTGTAGACTTGTAGCAAACTCTGTAGAAGCTCATGACTTGTGACACCCCAGTTTGGACTGTGTCGGGATGGTATCCTTTGCTATTATCGATGTTTCCTCATTTATAACTGTTTTACACGTGTTTTGGATTTGTTAATGTTAATTAATTGTTAAAAGAGGTGTTTGTGCTGTTTTGGCTGGCCTTGTCTTTACGAGAGGCGCTATTACGGCCGGGTTTGGGAATTGGGCGATGACACGTAAAAAGTGTATCAAATTGATATATTTTTATGTATAACATAGAGAGAGTCAGAGAGAGTACAATAGTTTCAGCTATTATTTTTAGAGCGAGTGTCATTTTTCTATATCTTAACCCATTTGAGTTGGATAATAAGCGAAAACTTTTCTTAGTTTTGTATTTGCAATCATACAGTTTTGCCAAGGATTGGGATAAAATTAGGGGGAAAGGGCACAAATAGCTATTCTTATGGATAATATTTAGAGATTAGCAAGTATTCTTATGGATACTATTTAGAGATTAGAAAGTATTTATTTTATCCTAAAATTTTAAATTAAAAATCTTAACTCGAACAATTTAAGACATTCTTGTCCTGAAAAATTAAACTAAAAAAATTAAAATTCATGATGCACGAGCTAATTTTTAAATACCAGCCTTTTAAAATGGCTTCCTAATGTTATTTCTACAAAATTTAGCCCCTCGGCCTAATATTTGACTCGGGCTGTCCAAGGGATATGCAATTAACATAGCGAAATTTTCGGGGTCCATTGTGTTTTACACATCTAACATATGCCTTTGCATCATGTCGTATATTAGGGAAATTACCAGCTATGTCCAATTATAAGTAGCTCATTACAAAAATTGTCTAATTGATACAATATTACTAATATTAGCCAAATTATCCAATTAGCTATTTATAGCAAAAGAATATTATTTTTTTGCTTTATTTTGAGTGGCTGTTATTAGAATAGATTGGGCACAACTTAAGGAGCTTGAATCTCAGTTTTGGGATGATTTGGTGAAGTTTTGAGGTAGTTTGAATTAAAAATTCGAAGTAAAAGCTGAACATGAAAAAAAATGATATGTGTATCATACTGTGTATCACATATGTATCATATTTGTATCAATTATGTATCATATGTATACTTGTATGTGAGATACATGTGTGATACATGTTTGATACATGTGTCGCAGAAGACTTTTTTGAACTTGATTTAATTTCAATTTTTGATACAAAATCAGTCCAAATCACCTCCAATCTCCCTCAAATTTTGTATATTAACTTATCTATATATTTTCAATGAATTCCAACTATAACCATTAAAAAAGTTCCTTTTTTGCTTAGATTTTTGAAATATTATACAGATTTTTGTATTTTATCACCTTATTTGCTACCCCGTCCATGAAATTTCTTTTTCGTCTTATATCTAATATTGCTAATCACACTTAAAAATATAGAAGGTGATTTTTGCATGTGATTCTTTGAGATAAAGAACCTTATTATTTGGTTTTTTAATTTTTATTGGCTAGTTTTGGTAAGTCTTTGACTAATGGCTAGACGTTGGTATGTTAAGATTTATTTGGGACATTTGTATAAGTTTCCCTTTTTTATTTTGATTTGCATCTTGGCCTCCTTATTTCATTGCAAAATAATGAAAGTAATACTTTTTAAACTTTCCAAGAGGGAGAAATAAAAAATACAAAAAAAAAAGAGAAGAAATTATAGTATTTATAAAAAAAACATTTAAAAAAAAGGACATTGTCAAACCTTTAACAACAAATCTCATGTCATAAACAAAAACCCTTAAAATCCAAGAAGAAATCATTAACCAATATCAAATCAACACCTAAACACCAACAACAATAACGTATCCACTATATTTTCATAGTATAAAAAATAAATACCTAAACAAATTAAAAAACTAATAATAATATTATATATTATCATACAGCTCACTTTACTCAACGTTAAATATAACCTTAGCATGAGCACAAAATTATGGAATATTGGCAGAATTTTTAGCAAATTGTTATAAAATTATAAAAGTAGAAGAATGATATTTCAGAGAAAGAGAGAGGGGAAATTTTTATTGAATTTTTGGGATGAATTACAATGAAATAGAACCCTCTATTTATAGGGAGAGAGTGACTTAGCCACCAAGTAATAAACCCTAGAATCTCTCTAAATATAGACATTCACCATAAATAAAATTCTATTTATAACACTCCCCCTGAATGTCTATTGAACAGATAATGTGCCTCGTTAAAACCTTAACTAAAAGAAAATCCAATAGAAAAATATTCTAGAAAAGGAAAAAGAGTACACATATCTAAGAATACGCCTTTTAATTGCCTCGTTAAAAACTTTGCAAGAAAAATCCAGTGGGACAAAACCTTGTAAGAAAAAAAGAGTACAATGCGCATTAACTCCCCCTAATGAGAGCATCAATTCACATCTTTGAGCTTTCACATCCCGATCATGTACACTAGCTTCTTGAAGGTTGACGTTAGTAGAGATTTTGTGAATAAATTAGCCATATTATCACTTGAACGGATCTGTTGCACATTGATATCACTATTCTTTTGAAGATCATGTGTGAAAAATAACTTTGGTGAAATGTGCTTTGTCCTATCTCATTTTATGAATCCTCCATTCAATTGGGCTATGCATGCTGTATTGTTTTCATACAAAATTGTGGGTAGTTTGTCACATTTCAAACCACGTTTGTCTCGAATAAGATGTATTATAGAACTCAACCACACACACTCTCAACTTGCTTCATGAATAACAATTATCTCAGCATGATTAGATGAAGTAGCCACAATTGATTGCTTAGTCGATCGCCAAGATATGACAGTGCCTCCAAAGGTAAACACATAACCTGTTTGAGATCGAGCCTTGTATGGGTCAGATAAATACCCAGCATCAACATAACCAACAGGATCGAGACTGCAATTATTGCCGTAAAATAAGCCCATATCGGTAGTTCCTTTTAGATACCGCAATATATGTTTGATTCCATTCCAATGTCTCCTTGTAGGAGCAGAGCTATATCTTGCTAAGACATTAACTGAAAATGTTACGTTAGGCCTTGTAATATTAGCAAGTAGCTTTTCATAATGGGAAGACACCTCATCCACGCATCAGCAAAATGTGAATACACCTCATCCACTTCAGACAATAGTGTAGACCCAGTGGGTCGATTTTCATGATTTCTCATGAGCAAGTCATTGTTTCATTCACCCACAAGGAGAAGAGAAATCAACTTAGAGTACTTCTTTAAACCTTTCTCTCTGTACTGCTATTGCAGAACCATATTGGAGGCATGAAATGTTGTAAATATTTCTTCAAGCATATCATAGTCAGTGATAGTATCTTCACAGAGTTTCAATTTAGAAGTAATTATGAACATCGCAGAATTATATTAATAAACAGACTTAAAGTCTTGGAGCCTCATATGAGACCAATCATATCGTGCTTGTGGAAGAGTGACCGACTTTAAGTTATCATTTCTTTCCTTTAAGCCATTCCACAAAATAAGTGGGTCTTTGACTCTGATATATTCTATTTTCAACCCTTCATCAAGGTGATTGCGCAAGAAAATCAAGGCCTTAGCACAATCTTGGGTGGATGCTTTAGTTTTGTCTTTAATGGCATCTTTAAGACCCATTACATCTAAATGAATTTCAGCATCTAACACCCATGTCATATAGTTCTTGCCCAAAATTTCAAGGGCAACAAACTTTCTTTTCATAATATCAGTCATAACTAAAAGAGGAGAAAAGTTATACCTTAATCTTCTTGAGACGGTAAAGTCTCGTGCTGATAACGTGTTATAAAATTATAAAAGTAGAAGAACAACATTGCAGAAAAAGAGAGAAAGGGAATTCTTATTGAATATTTGGGATGAATTACAACGGAATAGAACCCTCTATTTATAGGGAGAGAGTTGCCACGACCTATTTTCACAATAGATCATGATGGCGCCCGACACCGTTGCCAGGCAAGCCAATGTGAAACACTCCCAACTTATTATGTTAATTTTAGTGGAATTTAAGTGAAATAATTATCCGATTTTAGATTCGAAACTAAAAGTGATAGATAAAATAAAATAACATGATAATACAACCCCAAAAGCAAGTCTACCAAATTGTGTGCCAGAACCTGGTGTCACAAGTGTGGGTATCTAGTAAAGTATACAAAATACATCTCTATCCTACTATATGAAATAGGAGAAAGACAGAAAAAGTAAAAGAAGACTACATCTGGCTGCTGAGCAGCATAGGAAGGAAGCAGCTTACCATGGAAGTCTCTGCCGTAGCCTCAAGGACGCGCACCGGACTGGTAACTAGATGTATCTGCCTCAGATCCTGTACAAATAAGTATAAAAGTATAGTATGAGTACATAAACAATATCTACCTAGTGAGTATCCCGCCTAATCTCGAAGAAGTAGAGACGAGAGGTCGACTTCATACTCACTAGGGTCAAATAATATATCAAGGTATTATACTAACCATGAAGAATCATTAATAAGCTACAGTTTATAACAAGACATAAAAGTCCTACTCTCCACTATATTTCCAGCTAAACATTTACTTTCATTATATTTATCAATTTGTGTCGGGCCATGAAAGGCGATATTAATATTTAAAAACTGTTAGGCAGGCAACAATAGCATGCACAAATAAGCTGAGACGATGGCCCGATCCAACAGAAATAAACTGTGCACTTGTAGAGGGTCGACGGCACGCCCACAGATGCATCTATTCATACCGAGGCGATCTGTAACGACCCGACCGGTGGTTTTGAGCCCTAGCGCGTCGTTCAGTAGTCTAAGGCCATGAGCAGCTTCATTTCAGGTATTGTGACTTGTTCGCATGGTTGGAATATAAATTTAGGAAGATCGGATTTAAATTTAAATGAAAATTCTCAATTTAGAAGCTTAGAGTTGAAAGAATGAACTAGGATTGGAATTTTGAGTAAACAACCTAAGAATCAGGATCTGATGGTTCCAGCAGGTTCGTATGACGATTTTGAACTTGGGCGTATGCCCGGATTGGGTTTTGGATAACCCGGGAGTATTTTGGCGCCTATTGTGGAGGTTAGCATTTTAGAAGGAATTTCTTAAGTTTGGCTTGAAGTGCATTTCAGTGTTATCGATGTCTGTTTGGGATTTCGAGTCTAGGAATAGCTCCGTATGGTGATTCTGGAGTTGGGAGCATGATCGGAAGTGAATTCGGAGGCCCGTAGGTCATTTTGAAGCCATTTTGCTAAAGAGAGAAATTTGAAGGTTTTTGAGAAGTTTGACCGGAGGTTGACTTTTTGATATCGAGGTCAGAATCCAATTTCGAAAGTTGGAGTAGGTCTGTAATTTCAAATATGATTTGTGCGCAAAATTTAAGGTCAATCGGACATGATTTGACAGGTTTAAATATTAGATGTGGAAGTTGGAAAGTTCAACGTTCATAAAGCTTGGATTGGAGGTTGATTCATGGTTTTAGCATTGTTTGATGTGTTTTGAGGCTTCGAGCAAGTCCGTAAGGTGTTATGGGATTGGTTGGTATGACTGGTTGGGGTCCCGGGGGCCTCAGCTGGATTCCGGGTGGTTAACGGATCGAAATTGGAATTTGGAAGAGAGCTGAAGGCATCTGATTGCTGGTATTTTCACTTCTGCGGTTGGTTGACCGCAGAAGCGGCACCGCAGAAGCGAACGGGGAGCCACAGAAGCAGTTTTTGGCCCAAACCTTGAGGACCACAGATGCGGTCAAAATTCCGCAGAAGCGGAACCGCATCTGCGGAAGGGGCATCGCAGAAGCGGGAAAGGGTGGCATGGGAAGGTGCCGCAGAAGTGGCCTTTGGACCGCATATACGCAACGGCTGATGCGGCATGGCTTCCGCAAAAGTGGAAATGACTGGAAGCAGAACCTTGTTTTAAATCGTGGGATTGAGCTCATTTCTTCCATTTCTTCATGGTTTGGGCGATTTTTGGGGAGCTTCAAGATAGGATTTTGTCGTCAATGTTGAGGTAAGTTACCTTTATCACTTTTGAGTTAAATACATTGATTATGTATGGATTATTAGCATGTAAATGGGTAGAAAATTGAGGGTTAAAGGAAGACCTAGAAAATTAGTGTTCTTGGATTTTGACCATGATTTTGAGTATGTAATTAAGAGAAAATCATATATTTGATTTCGTGATTTCATGGGTGAACTTTATGTTCGAGAAATTTCGGATTCCGGGCACGTGGGCCCAAGGGCATTTTTGTCACTTTACGTTTGGGGTTAGGAATTGTTATAAATTGGGTTGTAAAGTATAATTGAGTATATATTAATGGATTTATATGATTGTTGGCTAGATTTGGAGCATTGTGCGTTGGTGCAAGTCTTCGGAAGAATGTAGAATGCCGGATGTGGATCTTCGGAGCGAGGTGAGTCTCCTTTCTAATCTTGTGATGGGGAATTTACCCCATAGGTGAAGTGATTGATTATGTGCTCTTATTTGTGGGGGCTACGCACGCACGAGGTGACGAGAGTCCGTGCGTAGCTACTATTATGCTATTGTCCGGGTAGTTAGGACCCATCTGTATGTTGTACTTGGATTAATTATGAACCCATCGATGACTTGGATTGTTTAAATCACCTTTTATTAGTAAAAGACATTAAAAAGAGATTATACATCATTTCCTGAATTGTTAAACAGAGAATTAGTTTTATTTGGATAATTATTCCCCGATAAAATTCTAATTGGCTATCTGAGCACGTATCTTATATGTACCTGTGTCGCATGGATGATTCGCGAGCAGGGTGATTGTTTATTTTATGTTGACAGCCTCGCATGGATGATTCGCGAGCGGGTTAATAGATCACATTGAATTAATAAATGGATTTCTAAAAAGACTTAAGCTTCGTTTTCTTAAATTATTAAAGAGAATTGGCCTTTCTTGGATAATTGCTCCATGTTGACTTTTTGACTAATTGTCTGTCTGTGTGTGTTTATTTTGGAACGGGCCAAACGCCTCGGCATATTAATAGATGCATCTATAGGCGCGCTGTTGACCCTCGGCAAGCGCACATTTATTTATTTTGGATCGGGCCGTCGCCTCGGTATGATTTGCGCATGCTTGTATTGCTGCTGGACTTATTTAAGTTGTTACATGCCTCACTATGGCTCGAGATCATTTTGTTAATAATGAAAAAAAATCATGAAAATTTCCTATGAAGGAATTATGTGTTTACTTGTTTCATCTATCTGGATTAACATCATGTCTAAAAATATAAATCCACTGTATAATATGTATATTAAGGATAAATAACCATTGGACTATTAGAGAGTATTAGAGTTGACCATCTCACCTCTACTACTTCGGGATTAGGAGAGATACTCACTCAGTAAATGTTGATTACGTACTCATGCTACACTTTTGTGCATTTTTGTTGCACAGGTATATACACCTCTAGCAGCCTGCTGAACGTAGCAGCATGGATAACTCAGGGACTAGGTGAGCTGCATCATTCGAGGTGACCACAACTAGGTTAGTCCCTTCCAGTGTACTGTATTTACTTTCTGTCCACTGTATTCTGGACGGATATTGTATTTTATTTCTCTTATTAGTAGTTGCTCATGTACTTGTGACACCAGGTTTCTGAGATGGTTTTCAACGGATTTGTACTAATTGTTATTATTTAAATTTGAATTCAAGTAGTGAACTTTTATTTATGAAAATGGAAGGAAAAACCTTAGATTTTCAAAAGTATTAAAAGAGGATTTAATCGATAAGTTAGTTGGCTGGCCTGACAGAGGTGTCCGGCGCCACCACGACCCTTAGTGGATTTTGGGTCGTGACAACATGGTATCAAAGCACTAGGTTCCCATCGGTCTCACGAGTCATGAGCAAGTCTAGTAGAGTCTTGCGGATCGGTGCGGAGACGTCTGTGCTTATCCTCGGGAGGCTGCAGGACTGTTAGGAGTATTTCCCTTCTTGATTTCCTTATTGTGCAGTTCGATTCCTTTGAGGCTTATGCTTTTGATTCCTTCCTACTCAATCTTACGCGACGCGAGCGCCTTTTATAAATCGAGAATTTGAAGGATTATAATGGCACTACCAATGTGGTGCGGGGTGATTTTCTCGGTATAGTTGATTGGACTATTATAGCCGCATTATGGTAGGATATTCTATTGTTTCATCTCAGTAACAAGACTTCTAGGAGCCTTGATGCTAGGCACAGGTTTCCATGATGCTTATGAGCGATTATTTCGCAGTGTTGTTGGGATAGCAGGATGTTTGCCCATGTGTCGGTGCAGCGAATGAGTTGAAGGGAGGTTTACTCATTGTGTAATCAAGGGATTCAGTATTTTATTCCCGGCAAGGGGAAAGGTTGATGGACTAAGAATGGTCAGATGTGGGCTGGTGAAAGTAGTGAGACTTGGTATTTGCAAGCGTGGTGGAGCTTTTCTTCTATGATGGGCGTCGTGGTTCTGATTGAACGTACCAAGTGCCAATGTTATAATCTGCTACAATTCTCCTTTATGGCAAGATGTTGTGAAATAGTATTGGAGATTCAACTATCAGATATCGCATGATCCGGTGGATTAAGATTGAATCAGAATTTCTAGTGTTGTTGGCTCGATAAAGATGACCTTTGGAAAGGTTTAAAGTTAGTAGCAATGGTGGGTTCAAGTGCCACGATGATAGATTTTATTTAAGGCAACAATTGAGCAGCAAAGTCTGAGGAAGGACATGTGGGAAGTGCAAGGCAGTGTTCAAAATTTCTTGAAGGCCAAGTATGAGAAGCAAGGTCGAGTGACCGATTAAGGAGATGAGTTCCGCCAAAGTGGGAGAGTGGCGAAGGTAGCATATGGGCTTGGTAGTAGGAAGACTACGCGCCTTAAAGAGAGTTTGGATCGAATTAAGGATTTTAATGATTTGGTGATTGAAGCCTGCGGGTATGATGTGAAGTACGGGCTATTATGCAGCAGAAGATTGATATGGCAGAATGAGCTGCTTGAAATGGAGAAGGGTGCAGCATAACCCTGAATTCGGAAGGATGTTGCCGCACATTTAATTGATTTTCGCAAGGGGCGAATAGACTTGTGCAACTGGAAGGTGAGCTCGGACTCAGGATGGGCTATTGGTGTTGTAGTGAATGTACCCCATGCAGCGGCGTGGGAAGATATTGGGAGGTGATTCCCCTAGGTGGGTTATTCCCCGTGAGTAGGTTAGCGGTCGCGTGGTTGGCGAAGCTTCTGCAAAGAATTATATTGGTTGTTCAACAAAGGGATCAGTCATGCGAATGTGGTGGATGATTTATAATATGAAAGATGGGGATTTACCGGGAGATTCCGAGAAATTTTGATAACTTATGGCGCGAGGTTATGCCAATAAGAGGTAAAAAGGTCGGGCAAACTCAAGAATGGTGAAATGATGGCTTCAAGCTAAGTGGGAGAGTCCCACCGCTTATGATTGGGATGTATGATTAACTACTTGCGTGATTTCTGGTTATTAGCATATTGATGGATTAATTCAGCTACGAGAAAGGACCATAAGTAGTAAATTGAGCGGAGGAATTATTAAGGATTTGCTATGGTTAGCCTTATGGGCTTATGTTCGAACTTGGGAAAAGATTCAGAATTTATGCCTTGTATAGAAGCGGGTTTAAAGGGGAGTGGTTCTGCTAGGTGCTTCGTTGAGAGGGTATTAATGTGCTAGGAGATTCATGGAGTTGATTATATTCGGGACCAAGTCAGTGCGGGAGGCTCTCAGTACCGGTCCTAGTGAATTCAAGAGGTAAGGTATGGTGCCTAATGATGTCGAGCTTGTAGGTACAATTAAGAATCAAGCCTTGTAGCAGTTTGTAAGAAGAGGCACAGAATGTTCCGGGATGTTTGACTTGTGGTGTAGCATTTGGGAGTTATGCAATAGTTCGTGGGAATTGAGACAGCCCAGTCTCGTGATTCAAGGACACTTAGGGTGAGTGTAGATGGAGTATTTTACGTGTTGAATGGAGTTAGTCTTATTTTTAAGGCAAGCATGGAGGAATTGGAAGAAGGTAAATTGATTAGCCGTAGTTGAATTGGCATGTTGGGGCCAGTGATCAGTTCGGTCCGCGAGATCAAGTTATGTGTATGATTTGTGGGGGTATGTGTGAGGCCTGTCGGCCGCCGTGATTGATGATTTATCAGGGACATTCTTCTGTTGTGGCTTTTTAAGTGAAAGCGGATTCTGGAAGGGCTATGGTGGCTTGGACCCCTTCTTACAGATTTGCACATTCTACGGTTATGGAAAATTACCTGTGTATTGCTATGATTCTCCTGAAGTGAGTTAAGTGAAAAGTTCGTATATGCTGAAGTGTTAAAATATTAATGATTTCGGAGTTATGATGAATAATCGTGTTCTATCATATGTTGGCATGTTGGGTGCAGTGAGTAGCATGGAAATACGAAGTGAGGATCAACGTTGCAGTTCAGTGTTGACAAAGATGTCACGAGCTCGGATGAGCAAGGAAAGGGTTGAATGATTAGAGTAAATTGGAATTGCCCTCAGCGTCACCTGAGATCGATGTGTTGTGGAAGATGTTTTGCATCCTGGTTAAGGATTCTGGATCACTTTTCAGCGTTAGTGCGTCCGATGGTTTAGATGTGCGGACCCATTTTTTATTTTGTAAGATTGTGGGAGCGTGTCCCACGGGAAGATTGTGTAAGGGTGACATGTAGTCACTTGATTGGCTAAAGATTTAAACCAAGTATGAGGATCGTGGTAATATCATTAATTTGAGAATTTATGCCTGGAGGGCACTTTGTATATTGGGTTATGAACTGAAGAGATTGCTCTGGTTATGATGGTTATTCTTACGTGATATGATGCAAAAGGGGGTTAATATGGACCTTGGAAAGGTCATTGGCCAAATTGGTGCAATCAGAAATCGGCTTGAGATCAGTGGATTGATTTATTTGTGAACATGGCTTTATATCAGGCCAGTTGTGTTCGTTTCAGAGAGTGTTCCCTATGGAGTAACAGTCGAGGTGTTATTTTGTCATCAGCTATTCCAGGTAATGATGTATTGTGCCGTATGAGTTGTGAGACGGCTTAGTAAATTCTTGTGTGTTGAGGTTCCGCGTTGCGATGATGTTATATGAGCAGGATAGCTCTTGAGATTTAGATCTTGTATCGCACCTCAATTTTGCTTGAGTTTGTAGCCTATAGCGCTATGTGTTTTCTCCGGGATGGTATTATGCACTTAGCATGCTTACGATCGGAATTCGATATTTTTATCGTAATGAGCAGATTTAGCACGAAGTGCAATCTCCTTATGTGAGATCTATGTGTGGATCAGGTGGCACGCTGCCATGGGCGTGTTATTTGGATCGGGTTGCGCGCCGTAACTGTGTGATGTCGAGTCTGGTTTTTCTATATGCTGTTTTTATGTGTTTCGCTCCTATCTTCTAAGAAAAGCCCGTATTAGTGAGAGGGTTAGGTAATTCCTTTCAAAGTTCGATTTCTTGTTTGTGTTATGTTCGGATTGGTGGCCTATTGGCACATCGTGGTGTCATATGAGGCTTGTAATCGCATTCGGAGTGGCTTATTGCCTGAGCAGTTCGTACTGGGTAAGATGAGATTGTGGGGTTTAGGATCGGTGCAATCTGATTATATGAAGTATATTAAGGAGCGAATATCGATATTTGGTTCAGAATGTGGTAATGTTTCTTATCAGAAGTATAGACTCGATGATTGGTTGACTTGGCAGTTGATTACGAATTTCGGCATCTCATCCATTGTGGCGGTATTGTAATAGTTGGAGTAAGACCTATGTAGGTCATGAGGTGCAATCGGAGCATCGGATTCGTGGAATTTCGATTAATTCAAATAGAAATGTTATTGTGGTCCTATGAGTAAAGTGATGCAAAGTGTGAATTCAGCAGAGTTGCAGTCATGTTTGAGTACAGCGTACAGTGATTAATACGGTGATCGTATGTTGGAAACAGGCCTGGCATAGAATTTCAGATGTTAGAATTGGGCTCTAAGGCTTAATTGCTTGAATAAAAGGAAGTATCTTTAGAACTTATCGAGCTAATGTGCTCAACTGAGTTGTGGTAGCACAAGAAGGTGCATGAAGTGCTAAATAGTGATTTCAGACTACTTGTCACGATCCCAATCCCGGTCGTGATGGCGCCCAACACAACTGCAAGGCAAGCCCGACCATTTACACTCTCATCCCGAGCATGAAGCTCAAATCAATTACTTGAATATTAATATCAACAATAAAGCTAAATGCTTAACTGATAGATAGAAGTTAAAGTGAATAATCTCCCAAAGATCTGGGGTCACGAGTCTAGAGCCTCTAA